>VXBZ01009588.1:0-47099 GCA_013399135.1 Heliornis fulica | reverse complement strand
TTTTTTTTTTTTTTTTTTAAAAGGCGCTCTGCTGACTGTGGAGCATGTGAAGAATAATGTTGAAATATCAGTGGAAGAAGGCAAAGAAACTGTCCTTCATGTGTCTGAGTAAGTGACTTTGCATCTCTCCTTCTAGCTTTGGGTTAGCAGTTTTAAAAAATCACATTGTTGTAACATACATGGTGACTTTTTCAGGTAGGAGGAAGAAAAAAATACAGTTGTGTTTGTTGTCAGGTTACTTATGTCTTTGTAGCATAAACATTTGCATTATACTCTAAACCTCATCTTTATGGAAAGAGCTCTGGTATGCTTATTTGCATGCACTTGGGTCTAATTTTTAATGCTGTGCTAGTCACTTTTAATATTTACTTTTGTGAGGTGCCATGGATTATCGAAAGCATGGCTGTTTTATGTAAATCAAGATTGGTATAGAAGATTCCTTGGAATATTATGTGAGCAGTGGAATGAATATTAAAGGTGTTTATTGTATTAGTTTGGGTTGTTGCTGCATATAGGTGAAGGCATTATGTTATCACACTAAAGTGCTAATTAACCATGCCATGGTAGCCATCTGTAGACATTCTTTAAAAAGAATCTTAGCAATTTTTGTAGAAATCTATTGTCCGTTCTTGTAAAAATACTCTGCTGTTGGCATAAATATTTTTACATTTGAGACACAGAGGTGGTTGGTTTTTTGATCTAAGTAGAATAATATGTAAATTAGGAATGCAGAACTAATGTTTTTAGTTTCAGAAAGCTGCATTGTCATCTTAGATTCTGCATTGGGTAAGATACCTGGAGGTACTTTCATGTCTAAGTACAACTGATGTATCAGTGAATCGCTGATGTCTAGTATCTACAGTAAGTGATGGGTTTTGACCCATAAACATTGCAGTCGTAACTTAAAATATATTAACACTATGATGAGTTTGGGATTAGTGATTGTAAGCATAGTCTTTGTATGCTGATTGCTTTTTGAAAGAACAGGGGGAAAAATACTGTTTGTAGGCTTGCAGACAAACTCACCTTTTGTGAGATACGTCAGTAAGAAGCTGTTAAAACCAGAAACTCAACATAAATCGTTTTCTGCCTGTCTCTGGAATAGTTATAAAATCATGGTGTTTTTATTTTGTGTTGCAGATCCTCATAAATTAACACTGGCAGCTTTTCTGCTGTCTTCTAACCTTATGGAAAGAGATTGTGACTATATATATTTATTTGCAAAATACTAAGCACAGGCTGATTCACAGTCTTCAGTCATAATGATTGTTTTACTGGTCACAGATACTGCTTTCCATTTAAAATGTTGGACTTGAAGTCACATGAGTTCTCTCCTTGCTGTAATCTCTCTCCGATTTTTCCTGTTGTCTTTTGCTGTGCCTAGGGATGGCACTGAATCTGACTTTTGAATTGAAGCAAATATGACAAATATACAAATATGGTTGTATTGGGACAGCATTAATGATTTTCAGTGTGTGTTACACACATGTGGGTGCATGCATAGCAGAGAGATAACTAGATAATCATGTTGGCTGTAATGGAGAGTGTCAGAGACATAAAACAGAAGCTTTTATTTTGTGCTCTGTCCACCTGTGAATGTCTAGAGTCATGGTTCCATGTGATTTATGTTTTTTGTGTTAGTGTTCTCTTGTCTTTGGCATTGGATTTTAAGAAGTTATTCCAAACCTCGATATTGCATTAATTTTGTGTTGCTTGGCTGTACAATCATTTTAAGAATTGATTCTCTATATCAAAGTCTGTTAAAAGTGTATCTGTAACTTGAGAAGCATCAGCTGAACTCCTATATCAACTAATGCTTTTTGGTAAATGGATTTCATGGCATCAGTTCTACTGAAGGTATCTTATTTTGGCATTACTTTAAATTCGCTTGGGTTATTTCAGCTGTTGATTTTTTTTTTCAGGAAACCATTAGTTCTAACGAGTTGAACAAGAGAGAACATTTCACTTGCTATTTTTCTAGGTTATATTTCGAAGCACATTTAAAATGCGGTGATAACCTATGCAACTAGCTAATAATTAGCTGTCTGCTAAGTGTTTTGATTTGTGCTTGTTTTCTTTCCATCTCCTATCTTATCTTCCATCTTGAATATTTGTCCTCCTGTTTGTATTTAGTTATGTGGCATTTCAGGTAACTTTGTGGAGACACTGTTTGTAGCATCACATTGTTTCTGGTTATTCTTCCTTACTCCTGGAGATAGCACCTACTAGCTGCAAAGGGCAGCTGTAGCTTTTTCAGAGAAAGAAGGCTAATGTTTGGGATGAAATAGATTTTTTTTTTTTTTCCAAAGCAAGTAAACAGCTGTTTAAGCACAAGCAAGATTTTACTTGGAGTAACATTGTTTCTTATATTTATGCGGTTTTGCTTGAGTAATCAAGGGCATTTGTTGTGGTGTGAAATAGTGAAAGCAATGAAAACATGTTTCACAGACTCTGTCTAGATGCATATCTATAAGAAATATTATGTTCAGTTTGTAAAAGCTTTATTAAAATCTGATAGCAGTGTGCAATTATAGCAGGTCATATTTTAGATATGTTAACCCCCGTCATTCTGGCTTTTGAATTTAGTTTTATTTTAAGGCTTCTCTGTATACTGGATCCTAGAGGTTTGAAAAGATAGAAGCAAAAAAACCCTACAAATAGGTTATCTTCCTTAGGTTTTGTTGCAGTTTGCCTAATAAGATTGGCTCATCTATTGGTACTAAAAATGGGGCTCGTTACAATTGTTAACATATGAAAAAGTCTCCTCTGTCTTTTTAGAACTTTCACTGTGGTTTTTTTTTTTTTGTTTTGCCAGGCTTTTTGAGGGCTACCAAAAATCTTCTTTTATTAAAAAGGATACAATAGGTGTAACAAGAAGTGCACAATGGTGGCAGAATAGAAACTGAAACCTTGTTTTAACAAATTAAAGTGTAGCTTTCGGTCCATTAAATTGAGTGGAACAGAACAATTACAGGAACTTGCTTTATGTGTGTCAGTGCTTTCTTAGAAGTAATTTGAGCTGTAATTTCATAGTCTCCACCTGCTTGGTCAGTGGAGATGACTATTATCTGAAGAAATTATGTTTGTGATGCATCTTTCTTCCAAAGCTTTTTAGTAAATATTAATGAAAAAGGTTGCATTTATCTTGGATGAATATGAAGCTAGATTTCAGCAGCATGTAGCTTTTTGTAATACTCTATATAAGGTTGAAAAGGGAGATGAAAGCTCAGAAATGAGCTCTTGGAGAGCCTTTTGGATACAGGTCTACTGAGATTTTTTTCAATAGCAGAATGGGAAAAACAAATTCATATTAATCTTTTATGTGGAGAAGTCTGGATGGAAACCAGAAATATAGACAACCAAGGCTGTTCAACAGGGGATTGTCTTTGTGAAGTGTGAATTGAGTAAAGTGAGTAACAGAATAATTTTACTCTTTTGCCCTTAAAACAACAGTATAGATCTTTTGATTCCTCTATAGATTTTTTAGGAATCATCACTTCTTCAAAGTTTTCCTTCTGGTGTGAAAAGGAGATAAAAAAACATTGATTTATCTCCTTATATTCTGGAAAAATGTTTAGGTGATACTTATTTATTCCATTAGGTGTAGAGAGGGTTTTTTTTATTCTTTGAAAGGATAATCAGATTTCTTTCTGTCTGTCTAAACAAAGTTGTATCATGTTTAAAGGCTTATATAAGGCTATTTTTCCGTGTCATGATAGAAGAGCAAGGGCTGAAATAAATTACCAGATTTATTTTTTATATTCTGGTGACCTGGTACCTGTTGGTTCACCCAGAAATTTTTTCCTTAGATGTATATTTCAACCTTGTGTATAGAATTATAGCTGAACTGGAGTTGGTAACTTAATATGCCTTTATTTTGCCTCATTCTCTTTCTAGGCATGTTTCATTTACTGATGTGAATTCAATAGCTCGTTACCTGGCTAGAGTTGCAGGTTCTGCTGGGCTGTATGGTTCAAATCTGTTGGAACACACTGAGGTGAGAGAGAATCATGCCTCTTCTTTTCCTGTTCCTCCTCTTTTGGCCTTTGGTCAAAGTTTGATTGGTTTTTTTGGGGTGGTTTTTTTTGTTTGTTTAGGAACCTGTGTCTTTTGTTCTGTATTCTGTTTTTAGTCTGAAGTTCAAACTGTGCAGAGTGTGGAAGGGTTTTGTTTTCATAAGATTGTTTCTTACAAAGATGATTCATAAATCTGAGAATTGAAAGTGTTGCCCTTTCCAGCCCCTACAACAGCAACTCCTATCCTGAGAATTCACTAATGCAGGTTGCAAGGTAGTATCTGCAGTTCTCCCTTGTGTTATTTCTGTTGCTATCAGTTGCTGCCTTGTAACGCTTCAGTGTAACCCCAAGGAACACTATGACCTTAAAATACTGTATTGCTTTCTTCTGTACATGATGGACAAAACCTGGATGCTGGTTTCATTCACTGAAATGTGGTGAGACATCACTGCATAGATGGGCTGTTCCCTCACGCAAAGTCCTGCATTTTGTTACGCCTCTCTAGTGATGCCACAATGCCACAGAAATTTTGTGCCAAAGGGGGAACTTTTTGGTCTTTCCTTGCTTACACAAATTACAAAATATTATTAGGAACTGTAGATATGATATGAAATAGAGGAAGTTCTTCCCTAGTTTAGCTCAGAATAATCATATGCTGAGTTTTAAGTTGGAGGCTGAAGCTAAGAGGTAAAATTGAAACTTACTACTTCTAAAATTTGGAGAGAAACTGAAGGACATTATTTCTTTTCTGAAACTACTTGAAGCTAATAGGAATTACTCTTCAGCCCTTATAGCTGCTCTCAAGAGAAGAGTTGTCTGATAAAAAGGCATTTTAAAAGTTAAAAAGATGTATAAGCTTAGTTAAACTTTCTGCCCAAGCCCCTTTCAGGGGTCTCAGGACTTAAATTATAAAAAACACACTTTCGAGATGGGTATTTCTGATAAAATATTCTTTTAAGTTCTGCACCTTTCAAAAATAAAGCTGTACTTTGAGAAGTACAGTGGCAGCTGCATTTGTGGTGAAAATATGTGGAGCATAACTGCAAGTGACTGAACTGAATTCTGTGGTGGTGTAAGTACATCTGTGCCTGCCACGTTGTCTCAAATGTTGGAAGGATTCCTGATACAGTTTACAGGTCGCTTGCAGATGAACTAAGAACAGGGGACTAGAAGAAATGCTTACTTACCTTCTTATGTTATTGAGGGATTTGGTTTCTATTCTAGACAGGGCTACATTATTAACTGAAGGCCTGATTCTTAAATATTTGGTTTTTGTTTATCTACCAAGATATGTTTTCTTTTTTTGGGGAAAGACTTTTGTGGGAAAACAGTGGAGATGACGTGGAAGAGGGATTTAATTTCTTCAAATCTGAAAGGAGATGAGGCAGAGATATAGGGCCTCAGAATGGCAGTATACCTATCCACTAGCAGTACCATGAAGATCAGATAGGTCACAGATGTGGTATCTAAATAGTTGAATGGTAATGACAATTATTATATACTCTGTGTGTGATAAAGTATGTAAGAACTGCTGATTTTTACCAATGGGAGTAGCTTCAGTAAAATTGGTATTTTCAGCAGTTAGAATACACCCTAAAGCCATAAATTAAATTTAATAAATTAGTGTAATTCTGGATAAATGTTTCAGTATATTCTATTTTAAGCATTCTTTAAGGATATATTATGATTTGTCATCCAGTATGTTTAATGTTCCAGTTAATATTTTTTGTTCAGAAACTAAATGGATTGTTAAAAAAATGAAGTAATATACAAGGTTCCTCCTCATTCCTGTAGTAACTTTGACAATGCTTTGTCCCTATAAACTAGGTTGACCACTGGCTGGAGTTTAGTGCTACAAAGTTATCTAGTGACAGCCAGTTTCTTTCAGCTCTGGAAGAGCTCAACCACTGTCTGTCCCTAAGAACTTACTTGGTTGGAAACTCACTGAGTCTTGCAGACTTGTGTGTCTGGGCTGTACTGAAAGGTATGAATAAATGTTTTTGCTTCCACTGGCTTGCCTTCAGTGTATACTGGGAGTCCTCAATTTCCTTTATTGTGGGTTCTAGTAGTGACTGTATGCCAGACACTACATTGTTGTGCTTTGGCCTATGCATTGCTAGTGATGGAAATACTGTAGCTGAGGAAACTCTAAGAAATTCTTAAAATTATTATAGTTAGAAATTATAGATGGGTTGTTTAACTTCTGTAATACCTGTAACAGTTATTTACTGTGAGAGTTAATTACATGTTGCCTAAATGTGAATATTTGCTGTGGCCTAAAATTTTACATTAAATATAAATAGTATTTTGAAATACAGATAAAAATTATATACACAGACCTTTCCATGGCACTATATTTGCAGAGAAAATTTCTTTGGTGTTTAGCTTGAATTGTTAAGAGGTGTATGTTACCTGATGAAATACATTAGAGGCTAAAAGAAGCTTTGATAATCTGTTTTTATGGGTTGGGGCTTTATATTCTGCTAGATGTATGCATAAAGTCAATAGGTGTCAATCTATCATTCATTGTAATGAAAGTGCGTATTCAAGATTAGAAGTTAATGTATTTTGGTATTTTTTTTCCAACGTTGATGCTCATGAAAGAAATCAGAATAGAATGTGTATTCCTTTCCCTTTTTTTCTTCTTTTTTTTCCCCTTCCCCTTTTCCCTGTTAGAATCTTTCTAGTGAAGTTGCATTCCTTGAAAATGAGATTGTGGAAATAGGGCCCCTCAGAAATAAAGGGTACTGTTGATACATGCTTTACTTCTGATAAAGCTTAGAAAACTTCATATGCAGACATGCTAGAAAAAGTTGTTACTAATTTTGCCGTGGGCAAAGTATAGCAAAAATCTGTGCTCCCCAGTCTCCACCACCTTCTCTTTTATGAATCCAAGAAAGAGTGTAGTATGTTTTTGGATTTGGAGCTAATTTGCTATAGTATTACTTGTGTCCCTGTGACTAAATGTCTGATTCCTAAATCAATAATAAATCTTTTTGGTCTTAAAATTGCTGATGGTAATTTTACCTTTTTTTAAGTGATTAAAATTCAAATTACTTGTCTTCTAACAGATAATAACATTTGGCAAGAGCAATTACAGCAAAACAAAGCTCCTGTCCATGCAAAGCGATGGTATGGCTTTCTGGAGGTACAGCCTGCTTTTCAGTCAGTAGAAGCCAAGTGGGCTTCTGGTACACCAAAGGTTAAAATGGTAAGATTTACTCGGATCCCCTGGAGAGAGTAGTTTTATTTATGTGACTAGAGCATAGACTTTTTTTTTCTTTTAGGGAATGAAGAGGAGTCAGTTGTACAGTAATTTTTTGTAAACTTGTGCTTGAAGTTGTCAGTTTCATATTTAGAAAGGCATGAGGGTGTATTCCAGTGTTTAAACGGAACCAAGTGAAAATGTCACCTCTTAATCAAAACCGCTTTTCAGATACATTGTTTGCTTTTAATAAAGAGGATTTTGTGATCCTGAGAGACATGCAAAGATTGCAGTTTTCAGTTAATTGAACGTTTTGATCACATTCAGGCCAAGAACATAAAGACATAAAAACTTGGATAGCAAATATTTCGTTCTGTGGAATAAATTAAACAACTTGATGGGACTTGAATCCTGGATCAAATTTGAGGACAGAATAGCTTAACTTCAGAATTAGTCTTGTTTTGATGTACTACAAGTAATGTGAAAATTATGAAGAAATTAATATGAGATCTAATATAGCAGGTTTTTGTTGTCTGGTTTGAAAGCAGCCCTTGGTGCAGAAGCTGTTATCTGGAGTTTTGCATCTAATTGCACACCTAATGCAGTCTGTAATTGTCTCTGTTAATTTTTAAGGCAGCAGAAAAGAAAGCTGATGTTGGGAAGTTTGTTGAACTTCCTGGTGCAGAGATGGGAAAAGTCATTGTAAGGTTTCCTCCAGAAGCAAGTGGGTAAGTAACAAAAACACTTGAAGAAGGTTCTATTTCTGATTTTTCTTTCAAAAAAAAAAAAAACCAACCCCAAAACCAAACCCAACAGCTCTGTGGACTTTGGTAAGGATGTTAATTAGCTTATCAGACTAGACTGTAAGATGGAAGAGTATTTATTTAAGGCTTTGTCCACAAGGGTAGACTTGGTGGCGGTAGGTTAATAGTTGGACTGGATGATCTTAGGGGTCATTTCCAACCTTAAAAATTCTATGATTCTATGATCTGTGTTAGAGCTGTATGTTTACTTCTATATACCTCATTACAGTTTTGCCTGAATTTGGAATAGGGAGATTAGTTGCCATCAGGTGACATGATGCTGCTCAGCAGTGGGATGAGGTGAAGCAGAAGGACAGCATTTGCATGAATAATGGAGGCGTGTACACTGACAGGAGCTATGATGTGTAAATACAGCCTTTATGAGTCAGGTGAAAGAACTCAGTGGTTCTCAAGGAAGCTGAGATCTGAGAAGGGAAAGATGCATGGGGTAATCTTTCAGGAAGCTTGACACCAGGTGTTGCAATGGAGGCCTTTGGCCCGGGGTCCAGACCCAAACCCTGGTCTGTAGTCCCAGACCACAAACTGCTCATAGATCATGTAGCTGAGATGTGATGAGTCAATTTGACAAATATGATTTGCAGCCAGCTTTAAATTTTCTGTTTCTTTTTGTAATTGCCTGGTTGGCTATAAAATTTTCATGGCTGCATTTCTTCATTAAACTGGCTGTTCAGCATCGTGCAACTTCGGTAGTAGTGTTTCTGCGCTTAGTCCAGTATAAAATGTTGCTCAAATACCACAATTCATGCTATATGCACATATGTATATAATGTATATTGTTCTTGCATTAAGAAGAACAAAACTTCAGTAGTTTTCAGTCTCATAATTCTGGTGTTTTATTTAAAACATTGTTCTTTAGGGATGCATTTTTTAAAATTTATTTTTAGAAGATATTTTTGTTTTTTCGACTTGGGCATTTTTTATATGTAGTTTAAACTGGAAATAGCTTTTGAGCTTACGTTAAAATATACAGCAACCACTACTTCAGCAAATTCCACTCTTCTGAATGTGCTACGTTCAGATGATCTGGTAGCTACTGATGAGTATCATCATTAGGTTATAGTTAGCCTGTAACACTGGAGATAATGTCAGTCTTTATATCCACAGTGATGCTGTGTTTTACAGATTTGGGTATTTTTTTTATCAGCTAACTATAAATTCATGGTAGAAAGAAGAAAATCTACTGTATTAAATGTATAGCATTTCAACAAATATCCTTCATATTTTTTTCTCCTTTGTCTTTTTTTGTTAGAGTTAGATATTGCTTCCTCCATTCTCCTTCCCTCAAAAAAAAAGTGCTGGTGTCTGTATTTATATTTTTATTTCTTTCTTAGATACCTGCATATTGGTCATGCCAAAGCTGCCCTGCTAAATCAGCACTATCAAGTTAACTTTAAAGGAAAACTTATTATGAGGTTTGATGACACAAATCCAGAAAAAGAGAAAGAAGACTTTGAAAAGGTATGATGGGAGTAGGGAAATCCACTCACTGTATAGTTAATTCCGAGGTAAATGGCATGCAGACTTGCTCTTGTGCACCTTTGTACTAGATTTTTTTACAATATTCCATTTAAATTGTATGCTTGAAGAAGTTTACATCATCTTTACCTTAAAAAGCTTAAAGCCCTGTTATTGGTAACATATTTCTTCCCTCCTCCAGCGTTTTACGGTATGTAGATATGAATATCTTGTACAATAGCTCTTGTTTTCTTTGTATAAATAGTACTTAGTCTGTAACAAGCAATGTCAGCTTTTATCTCCTTTTCTTGTACTACATCTTTCTTGAAGCTGTCTTAGTTCTGATCTCATATAATTACAGGCCATGGCAATGTTAAATGCCTGCTTCTCTTTCAAGCATGTTGTAATTAGGGCTTATCCTTTCTGGACATGGGAGCATTAAAAACCCCACATCGGGCATGAAGAGGCTAGAGGTTTAAGAAACCTAGCTTTCCTGAATGTTACAATATGCAATTTCCCACTTTGCAGGTTATTCTTGAAGATGTTGCAATGCTGAACATCAAACCAGATCAATTTACATATACCTCAGATCACTTTGAAGCAATAATGAAATATGCTGAAAAGCTTATTCAAGAAGGGAAGGCGTATGTAGATGATACTCCTGCAGAACAAATGAAAGCAGAACGTGAGCAAAGAGTGGAATCTAAACACAGAAATAACTGTAAGATATTTCAAGCTTCTCTTGTTTCCTTATCTTTTTAATTTGGCATCAAAACTTGGGTTTTTTTTTTCTTAATTGTGTATCTGTAAAGTTTGTTCTGCAAGGCTGGAATAAGTGTGTGTTTAGACATATGCAGTAAACTTGTATACATATGAATTCATCACCATTCATTACCACTTTTATAATTTCAAAATGTAAAATGCATGAAAATGAATTCTGGTGTCTAAAGAGGGGGTTGGCATTGCTTTTTGTTACTGCAGTAATAAACCATGGTTCTGCGTCAATTCATAATACCTTAGAAAATGATTGATTTTTATTCTTAGGTGTTAATAAGAATCTGCAGATGTGGGAAGAAATGAAGAAAGGAACAGAATATGGACAAACTTGTTGCCTACGGGCAAAAATAGATATGAGTAGTAACAATGGATGTATGAGGGATCCAACTCTTTATCGTTGTAAAAACCAGCCTCATCCACGGACCGGAAGTACCTACAAGTATGTGCAGTTCCTCCTTATGTGGCCTGTGATTTTTTTTTTTTTTGTTACTTCCAGAGCATTTACCATTCCTTAGTAAATGTCTTTTAATACTTGGAACCTGCTAGCGTTTCTGACAGACATTCTGACAGAATGTGTAGTAAGTCTCATGACTTTCTGAAACTTCTGCAAATAATTTAAGACCTGTGAGTTAGCCATCATGGTCAACAGTGAATATTATTTTAGTTTTGCTCCTCCATAAATACATTGTGTGTCAGTGAAGATCTTTAAGTCAAAACATGAACTGCTTTAGCTATTGCAGCTTAAACAGAACAGTGGCAATTTTACATTGCTACAATTTTATATTCCTGCAAAATATCACCTGAGTGGCTGCTCATAGCCACTGCTGTCTTTGTACTGAATGAAGAATTACTAAATTGTGCATTGAAGTAAGCCTATCCAGTTGTTCAAGGCAATGGTTCGGTGCTTATTTGAAACCTCTGTTTTCAGCTATGCAACTCTGTTTTTGGAAGCATTAATTTAATGTGTGTGTGTAGTAGTAGTATAGCTCTGTCTGTGGGTAGTGGTTTATTTTTAAACATGAAAACTTTCCTTGTTACTTAGTCAACCAGTGAATCTTCTTATTTAGGGAAAAAAAAAAGGCTCCAGCCTATAAATCAGCATTTTATGGGTTTAAAAAAAGTAGTGAAGTAGCAGTGAAGGATTTTATTTTTTTAGCCTTGAATACTAAACTTAAGATCAGTTTCTTGAAGGTTTTCTTTGCTTTAAAAATATATTGCCCTCTAAGTCTTTTTTTACTGACAATTTGTTGTGTATGTGCTATTTTAGTCTTTATCTGAAAGTTTTTAGGATCATAGTTGTTAATATTTATAATGTACAAACACAAATTATGCTTAGTTTAAACATTTACATGTGACGAAGGTGTTTTGTTGTTCTGTTCTGCTAACTGAATGTCTTTATTTTCAGGGTTTATCCCACATATGACTTTGCCTGCCCCATTGTTGATAGTATTGAGGGTGTCACACATGCATTGAGAACAACTGAATACCATGACAGAGATGAACAATTCTACTGGATCATTGAGGCCCTGGGCATAAGGAAACCATATATATGGGAATATAGCCGTCTAAACCTCAACAACACAGTGCTGTCTAAGAGAAAGCTTACCTGGTTTGTCAACGAAGGCCTTGTGGATGGATGGTATGTTACTTGGTTGTAGTTCAGCATTGTTCCTTAAGGTAATTGTGGCTGAGGAAAATTTTTTTTTTTTCCCCCTGCCTGTGTCTCTTTCCCCGAGGTGTGCCTGATTTTATGATGATCTTTGCCTCCCTAAGCCTTCCTGCTAAGTCTTCAGCAAGATTTGATTCACGTTCCCGCCAGCATACCTAAACATTTCAGATTAGGCCTTTTTAGTTCTTTCGTAAGAGAATAGTCAGAATAAAAACACATACTCAGAGAGAGATAACATTGTCACCGTCACTCATCTCTTCCTGGTTTCTCTTGAATCAAGCCCTGTTGTTCCAGGTTTTGTGATTCAGGTGCCATTGAAAGGAAGTAATGTGATAGGGATGTGAATTCTGTCCTCTCAGTTTTTGAGAGAATTGAGCTTGAATAGATACAGGAAAAGAACCACTTCACCAAGAGATGGAGACAGGTGAAGTCGAAGAAAGTCTGCACCATAGATTTTGTACGGATAGGTGTTCAGTCTTTTCTTTAGGTCTTCTCCTCTAGTTCTTAATTCACACAAGCAAAATACACTAAAGCTGGGCCTTTCATGTGTAGCAGTGTTAGTAAAATTTTTAATTGGCCTGACTAATAGGTAGAACTTAGCATGTGATAATGAAACATCGTTTTCTACTAGGGATGACCCAAGATTTCCCACTGTGCGTGGTGTCCTAAGAAGAGGTATGACAGTTGAAGGGCTAAAACAGTTTATTGCTGCTCAGGTGGGTGTTCTCTTCTGATTCTTTGCATCTCACTGGGTAAGGACAAGTTTTTGCCAAGTTTCAGTTAAAATACTTGTCACTGGGTGTTTCCTTCTTTTGAAGGTTTGCTACTTTCATGTGTACTGCTTCAACAATATTAACAAATATGAACAAGTCCTGGCAAAATGGGGTAGAAGGTTTCTTATTTTAAAATGTGTTGATTTTGCATTCAAGGCATTCAAGATGCCTTTCTGAACTTTTTTGGTGAATACAAACATAGATGGTTCGGATTTGTTAGATTACTTGTTTTAAATGGATTTAATATCTACAATATTTATATTAATGTAGTTTTTGTTGCTTTTTGGTTTTGTTTTTTTTTTCCCAGGGCTCCTCTCGATCTGTTGTGAATATGGAGTGGGATAAAATTTGGTCCTTTAATAAAAAGGTATGTGCTTACTTTAATTTGATCTTACTCCTGATCCCCTCTTTCTGGGATATGTAGAGAATCCAGCGTTCGTTGGAGTGCTTATCACAACCAGTAGCAGTTGCAATATGTTGCATCATTCGGCACACTTTCAGGAAAATGGAATGTCCCCCCCAACCCCTTTCTAACCTGAACTAGCACTAATCCTATTGATTCTCCTACACCAATACTTACTTGCCTTAGTAGTATGGGGAAAGACAACGATATTTGCTGTAAATCTGATATGAAAACTGCATTTCATTTTTCTGCTTTCAAGCTGCGAGCTATCTGTAAGAAGGTATTACTTAATGCTTTTTACCTTAGCATATAGCTTACAGTGCTGTAAGCATACATATAGCATAAGCTATCATTTTGCAGCTTCATAGCACAGTCACACTTGCTTATATAACAGGAGCTCTACAAACCCACTGAAAATGCCTTAAACCTAGCTTTTAAAGGCTGTCCACTTCTGGTTTGGCTTATTTGTAAATATAAGCACAAATCTTACTCAATTTGATTTCCGGTTGGCCGCTTTTCCTTTCTGTGGCAAAAGGACTAATGAGCTGGGTATGCTGCCTACATAGATAAAGCCAGCACTGCTGATGTTACTGACTGAATGTCAAAGAAGGAATATTGCATCTTGACATGGTTAGTCGCTTTCTGGCAGCGGATGCTTGGACACTATAATAAGGCGAATTGTTATAATGCTGGTCGCATATTTTGTGTGATTGTGGAAACACCTGTTATTTTGCACTGGAATTCCTGCTTGGTTTTGCTTAGATAGTACCCAGATCTGTTCATTTAAGTAATTTTTGCTTGTCTGGCATGTGTCATATATTTCTTCATGTATCTTGCATTTGGTCTGCTACATACACAAAGGTTTATGAATTGGTTCTTTCTGTTGCTGCATAAATACAATTATGACTAATAATGGGATTTTGGGGAAAAATCCACAATGGACTCTCAGGACTTTTTTTAAAATTTACTTGTAAACTGGGTTTGTTAGACCTCTGACTTGACTCCTTGTACAGAACTGTATTGGTCAATTTTATTTACGTGTATCTGTGCAGATAGTTTGCAATATGAGCAAAACCAATTGGTTGCACGCAGGTAGTTCTGAGCTCGAAGACTTCATTGGTCTGACTGCTCTTACGTTATATATAGTCCTGTAAGTATGCTAACTTTTTTTAAAACCAGTTATCTGAGGACGTATTGTAAGTTTTAATGAATGTAGTAAAGACCCTGGTGGTAATATAGTAAAATTCAGTCATTTAGTTATCAAAATGATGTTACTAAATCACATACTGTTCATAAATTTTGAGATACATACACTTTCAAGTATACCATCACATCACTTCCTAATGTCAAATAATCAGAGGCTAAATATTTTTTCCTACAATAATACAAGCAGGTGTTTTCCTCTGTGTTAGTTTCCAGTTAAATTGGTAGATCTATGATATACCTTTTGAACCTAAAAAATTATTTTACTTATGTTTTTAAGTGCCTCCGAACAGTTTGTCCAGTCAGTATTTCAGGTATGAAAAATTCTATGAAGAATTAAATCAGCTGAATTTCAAAATGGACAATAAAAATGCAGGAAGGCATTTTAGTAGTATCTTATTCTTGCCAAACTCATGTTGTACAAATCCAGATGAAGCCAAATTTATGGTCTTGCCTTATTATAGTATCTAATGTGTCTGCATTAAAATTGCAGGCTTAATTGGTGCTTTGTCTATAGCCAGATCTGTCCCTGGTTCTGCTGGAGTACTGACCTTTAAAATTAGTATGGGATCAGGTCTTGTGCTTCTGGGAAAAGAATGTCTTGTATGAAATTATTGCTTTAAACTCAGCTAATGAGGAAGCAGCCCAGATGTAATAGCCTATGTGCATAGTAGAACTACAGTAAAATGGACTTTGCTGTCTTTCCTGTGAGGCATTAGCTCATAATTCTGGTCACTTCTGGTGTCAGTAGTACCAAATCCATAGGTTTTTTTTTTACTCCAAGTATTTCAGCAAAACTGAGGAATAGTGAAGTACTACCACCGTTTCCTCACTTTTCTCTATTTTTGGATGAAAGTAATATTAAAGAAGGCATTTAAAAATGCAGTAACATAAAGAATACCAGTTAATACTCCTTTCTGGTGGTTGTTTTAATACAGCATTTTGTTTCTCTGTCAGTGTCTTACAATCATGATCCCCTTCATTTGTTTTCTGTAGGTTATAGACCCAGTAGCACCTCGGTACACTGCTTTACTGAAAGATGCAGTGGTCCCAGTAAATATTCCTGAAGCTCAAGAGGAGATGAAAGAAGTGGCGAAACATCCAAAGGTTCTCACTTTACTCTTTCAATATTCTTGTACTGCAGGTTATCAAGGTTGTAAGTTCCTTGGCTTGGAGCAGTCAGCAGGGAGATTCCTGCTTTTAACTTGTTCAGACAGCATGAGATAAAACAAAGATTGACAATTCTATGAAAAAATTCTAAAGCAGGCAGCTACTGAATGTGTTTGTTCCATTAAACATGTAGTAAAGTACTTTTGTAAATACATTGAGTGCATGTAGATAGGCATCTGTGGGAGTTTTCAGAGGAGACAAGATGTTACAAGTATGGGGTGATGTTCAGACAGTTTTCAAAATTGTTTGATGGTAACTTTCATGAAGTTTGCTTAAAATTTTATCCAAGCTTTATGGGTATAATGCGGTAGGTACACTTATCCATAAGAGTGCAGAATGCAGGATTTGTAAAAAATAATTTATAAAATTTGGCCTATTTGGAGGAGTGATACATTAACCTGTTAATTGTACCAGCCTCCAGATTTTTTTAATGACTTTTAAGTTTGGATAGTAAGTAGTTACCAAAATTAAAGACAATGTTAATAGGATAATCTTAGTATCTAGTGAACAGAATAATACCCTTTAAGAAGGGGATGTGTTACTGATACAAATCTTTTTTGGCTCTGCAGTTAGGAAAGATAACTTCCTTTGAGAGTGGTATCTCAAATTGTGCTTGAGCTTCTATGAAAGCATCCCTTATATAGCAAGTGTATACTAAGAAACATTGTTGAGGTTTTAATTCATTTATTTGTTTTTATTTTGTTGTTTTGAGTGTTACTGTAGCCATTTCTTGTAATTGAGAGGTGGACATCTAGTTTGCCTTTTTCCCTGTGGCAGATAAACAACGAAGACATGTTTTGAGCAGATCTAAGTGAGAATTGTGATTTTAAGAATCAAAAAGTATGAAGTTTGGTCAGATGTAAGCTAGGGTTTTAAAACAGTGATACTAAAGTACTGCTTTCTGTATATAACAAGTACTGTCCAGAAGAAACTAATTTCAACTCCTGACCAGTTGAAAAAGCTGTCTACTTTTTTAAAAATTGTATATTAGTTGTTGAGATGCTTGAGCATTTTTAAAATTAAGTGATGTATTTCTGATTTCTGTCTTGAGAAATCTACTCAGCTGAGAGAAGCTCTATATTTACTTTTTTGTGTACTACCTGTATTAAAAAGCAAAAATGAGAATCCTGAAATTATTTTTGAAAGGAATTTGCATAGCAAACTGGAAACTTAAGAAAAACTTCCTTAGTTTTTACTTGTAATGTCTTAAGATGCATGGACCTTAGCATAGCATTTCCTTATCAGTTGTGTTTGAGCTAGTATTTGGTCTGAGTTAGGATTTTAAGTGTACTGTCAGAGAAATGCTTGCAACACTTGTGAATAAGAAAAGTGTTGTGGAGAACTGCTGTACCTTTGCATTGCTGTTGTTGTCCATCTTTATTTTATCTATCTTTTCTCATAAATAAAGCAATGTTTTGGCACTGCATAACATTTAGTCAGCTTTTATAATAACAGTCTCTCCTTTGAAAATAAAACCATTATTCACAGAATCCAGATGTTGGATTGAAACCGGTGTGGTATGGCTCCAGAGTCCTGATTGAGGGTGCAGATGCAGAGACCCTGACAGAGGGAGAGGTGGTTACATTCATAAACTGGGGCAATGTTATCATCGCCAAATTAAACAGGTAAACTGTTTACTAGGAGATAAAACTAATTTTTGGGTTTCAGATTTTTTTGTTTGTTTTTTTCATTTTACTGTTACAAGCTACCTATATTAATAGTTGTCCGTACATTTCCATTCTATAATGCTCTGTATAGACATCAACTTCAAAATAAGTCTCAAAACGGTATTTTGGCGGTATTTGACAAGCCTGAAATCATCAGTCAGTTTGGATACTGCATATCACTCTCATCCACCATTCTCCATGTTTCTATGGTAATATTTCTGCTGTGGAACAGCTTTTTCAGACAAAAACCTCGCCTGGAGTTTTAACAAAGTATACTCTGTAATGAATATCTGATTTTGCATACTAAAACCCCCAACCTATAACTGCTTCAGTTGCAAAACTACTGGGGTAGGTTAGGAGACCATTAATGTCATAGCATCTTTGAGAAGGTTGTGTTGAGACAGTGATAGAATGGGATGAGCTGGGGTAGAGTGTTAAAAAAAGACTTTTTTTTCCCATGTTCTTTACTGTCTTTTGATATTTAAGACACAAAAGTTAAACGACAACTTCAGAAGTAGTGAATAACACTTGTTAGATTTTTCTATGTCTCTCACACTTAAATACACTCTGAATACTTTCAGTGCATCTATTTATGGTCTGTAGTATCACACGACAACTAATTATTTAGGCTTTGCTCTTAATTCTGTTTTCCTGTAGAAATTCAAGTGGAAAAATTGTGTCCATCGATGCCAAGTTGAACTTGGAGAATAAGGACTTCAAAAAAACGACTAAGATCACTTGGTTAGCAGAAACTCAGCATGCACCACTCATCCCAACTGTTTGTGTTAATTATGATCACTTGATCACTAAGCCAGTTCTAGGTAAAGATGAAGATTTCAAGCAATACATCAACCGAAATAGCAAGGTAAGTTATTGTTTTGGCCTCTTTATCATAGTCATCAAGGTTGGAAAAGGCCTTCAAGATCATTCAAGTCCCAACCATCAGCATGGTGTAACCACTAAACCATTTCCCAAAGCGTGACAGCTACTCATTTTTTTAATACCCCCAGGGATGGTTACTATGCCACACAGAATCACAGAATATTAGGAGTTGGAAGGGACCTCAAAAGATCATCTAGTCCAACCCCCATGAATGAGCAGGATCACCTAGATTAAATCACACAGGAATGCATCCAGATTGGTCTTGAGTGTCTCTGGAGAAGGAGACTCCACCTCTCTGGGCAGCCTGTTCCAGTGATCTGTCACCCTCACAGTGAAATAGCTTTCCTTATATTCACATGGAACTTCCCATTCTCCAGCTTGGACCCATTGCCCCATGTCCTATCGCTGGCCATCACTGAGAAGAGGCTGTCTCCATCCTCCTGACACCTCCCTGGGCAGCCTGTTCCAATGCTTCACCACTCCTGTCAGTGAAGAAATTTTTTCTAATATCTAATCTGAACCTCCCCTGGTGCAACTTGAGAACATTTCCTCTTGTCCTGTTGCTAGGGAGAAGCAGTCAAAACCTGCCTCACTACAACCTCCTTTCAGGTAGCTGTAGAGAGTGATAAGGTATCCCATCAACCTCCTCCAGGCTGACCAGCCCCAGCTCCCTCAGCCTCTCCTCATATATGACCTGTTCTCCAGACCCCTAACCAGCCTAGTTGCCCTTCTCTGCACCCTCTCCAGTACCTCAGTGTCCTTCCTATACTGCAGTGCCCAAAACTGCACACAGTATTTCAGGTGTGGCCTCATCAGGGCTGAGTACAGAGGTAATAACATCTCCGTGGCCCTGCTGGTTACATAGTTCCTGATACAGGCCAGGATGCTGTGTTGGCCTTCTTGGCAACCTGGGCACAGTGCTGGCTCATGTTCAGCCTGCTGTCAGTCAACACCCTACGGTCCCTCTCTGCTGGGCAACTCTGCAGCTACTGTGCCCCAAGCCTGTAGGCTGCTGGGCAATGGTTGTGGCTCAAGTGCAAGACCCAGCACTTGGCTTTGTTGAACCTCATACAGATGGCTTGGGCTCATCAGTCCAGCCTCTCTAGGTCCCTCTGCAGAGCCACCTTACCCTCAAGCAGAGCGACACTTCTACTCAGCTTAGTGTTATCTGCAAACTTATTAAGGGTGCACTTTATCCTTTCATCCAAATTATCAGTAAAGATGTTAAACAGGAACAGCCCCAACACAGTCCTGGGGAACACCACTAGTGACTGGCTGGCAACCGGATTTAACTCCATGTAACACAACTCTTTGGACCTGACCAGCCAACCATTTTTTCTTATCCAACAGAGTGCGTGCACATCCAAGCCATGAGCAGCCAGCTTCCCTAGGAGAATACTGTGGGAAACTGTCAGCGGCCTTGCTAAAGTCAAGTGTGGTGGCTTGACCGTGGCTGGAGGCCAGATGCCCACTGAAGTCACTCTATCACTCCCCTCTTAGCTGGACAGGAGAGAAAATATGTGTACAGAGGCTTAGGAGTCAAGATAAGGACAGGGAGAGATCATTCACCAATTAGCATCATGGTCAAAACAGACTTGACATGGAATAAAAAACCCTTATCTAATTTATTACACTACACACATACACACAGAATGAAACCAGAGTTGGATAATAAGTACCACAAGGTATTAAAACACTTCCTCCTACTCCTCCTTTTTTCCCAGGCTCAATGTTATTCATTGTTTTTCTCCCTTCCCACCCAACCAGTGGCACAGTGGGAGATAGGAGATGAGGGTTTTCTGTCAGTTCATCTTGAGTTGTTTGCCCTCTTAGAGGAAGGTGATTACTCATGATTGTCCCCTGCTTCAGCATAGGGTTCCACCCACAGGAAACAATCCTCCATGAACTTCTCCAATGTGAGTCCTTTTCCACAGGGCTTCAGCTCTTCAGCTGCTGCAGTGTGGGTTCCTTCGACAGGGTGTAGAACTTCAGGAGCAGACTGCTCCAACCTGGTTCTCATGGAGTCACAAGTCCCTCCTGGCAAACCTGCTTTTATTTGGGCCTCTCTCTCCATGAGCTGCAGATGGGATCTCTGCTCCCCATCAACTTCCGTTGCAGCAGGACAACCTGCTTCACCATGGTCTTCATGGGCGTGGGGTAATCTCTGCAGTGCCTGGGGTGCCTTCTCCCTGCTTCTTCAGTGACCTTGGTGTCTGCAAAGTTTCTTGCATCTTCTTGCTCCATTCTCTAGTGGCAAAAAGTTTCTGTTTGGGTTTTGTTTGGGTTCCCCCCNGTTCCCCCCCCCCCTTAAACATGATTCACAGAGGCACTATGACTGATGGGCTTGGTCTGGGTCAGTGGTGGGTCCATCCTTGAGCTGTTTAGTATTTCCTCTCCTGAGCCTAGGGAAAGCTTCTAGTGGTTTCTTGCAGAAGCCACCTCACAGTACACCTCCTCTGCCAGAACTGTGCCATGCAGAACCACACTATCAATGTAGACAACATCCACAGACCTTTCCTCATCCAATAAGCAGGTCACCCTGTCATAGGAGATCAGGTTAGTCAAAGAGGACCTGCTCTTCATGAACCATCCCTCAAAGCTTAATGTTTGGGGGGTTCTTTTGCTATTGCTATTTCTAATTACACTTTTTAATATAGAGATTTCACTTGTCAAACAGGTAAATCATGTGGTGGCGTATCTAGTTTCCATGTTTTCTATTTAACCTCATAATTTCTAAATTAAAATTTTACTATTTTTTTTCTTGGAAATTGCCTGGTTTTTACATGTCTGAACCAGTACCTTGAGGTTTTGTCTTGATATGGTGTCTTGATAGTGCTTGTCCTGCTGCCACTGGAATAAACATAGATACCAACACTTTCAAAATCAGAATCTCACAGCTATTTGATAGCACTGCTCTATTTCTTGTGCTCTGTTAATTTGGTCTGATTTCTTTTAACACAGCAAGAGGAACTGATGTTGGGTGACCCTTGCCTTAAGGACTTGAAAAAAGGGGACATCATACAACTTCAGAGGAGAGGATTCTTTATTTGTGACCAGCCCTATGAGCCAGTGAGGTAAGGTACATGAAAATGGCCTAAACAAACTTCACAGAATTTGATTTAGTTTGCTGTGTTTTAATGTTCCCAGACATGCATTGGCAAGAGTAATGTTGACTCTAAATTTTCCACTTTAGTATCATCTTTACATGGATTATTTTCAGGGACTAGAATGTTTTTTAGCCTGTATGTTTTTATGTCTTCAAACTAAGCCAAGTACTCGGCACTTCTGGTTCAACCCAAACTAACTTGGATAAAATCACAAGGAAACCCTGATCTCTTTAAGTATATAAATTTAGGGAACAATCTTACAGAATAAAATAGGCATTTACCCAGTAGGGTGTGGACATACTATTTTTTACAGTTTTTTAGCAAGGTACAAAGTTACTAAATTACTCTGCATCTCAGTATAATAATATAGCAAAGAAAACTTGTACGTAATGGAAATCTGTGCAACTTCAAGGGGGAGTGAATTTGGGTAGCAACATTTGTGCACAGAGATAAATTTGAAGCTGTGTGAGGCCATCATGTAGAAAGAGTAGAATACTTGTTTTAAAAAAATTTAGGTTTGTATTTTGTATATTTCTTTTGTTGTTGTTATAATTTTTTTTAGTCCTTACAGCTGTAGAGATGCCCCATGCATTTTGATTTACATCCCTGATGGACACACTAAGGAAATGCCAACGTCTGGGTCAAAAGAGAAGACCAAAGCTGAAACTGCAAAGAAAGAGGTATGCTTGTGTTTTAGTAAAGCTCTATGAAATGTATTCATGGTCTAAGGGTAGACTTGGTGGCGGTAGGTTAATGGTTGGACTGGATGATCTTAGGGGTCATTTCCAGCCTTAAAAATTCTATGATTCTATTGCTGTACATCTATTACTGTAAGAGATTATTGTACTAAATACTTGGTGCTTTTTTTTTTAAGGCAAATTCAACTGTAAAAGAAAAATCTGCACCACTTGTTGGCAATACCTGTACTGTATCTGAAGGGCACCTGGTCATTTACAACAGGGTGTCTGCACAAGGTGATACAGTTCGTGACTTGAAAGCTAAAAAGGCACCAAAGGAAGAGATTGATAAAGCTGTGAAACAGTTGCTGGCCTTGAAAGCAGAATACAAAGAGAAGACAGGACAGGAGTACAAGCCTGGAAATCCTCCAGTATCTGTAACTGAACAGTCTTCAAACCCTAGCACTCTGAACAGTAAAGCTCTGTATGATAAAGTAGCAGAGCAAGGAGAAGTGGTCCGAAAACTGAAAGCTGAGAAAGCGCCTAAGGTGGCTGATGAATTGTTTTCTTTCTTTGTTTGGGTTTGCATATCTGATTATCTTCTGTCTGCAGAGCTGAATGGGTGCTTATGGTTCCATCCTTTCATAGTGATCATTTGGACTGGGCTATGTTCTGTCAAAATTTGGGTTTTCCAAGTACTTACCTTTTAGCTAGATACATATGACAAAATTTGTGTTAATGTTTGTAAAGATGCAGGTAAATACCTGTATTTTTTAGACTGCTGTTCTGAAATGTGGACAGAATTCACCCCGCAGCATAAGTTGATTTTCAGATCTGGTTCTTGGGGTTAAAATGTCCTACACTTTATTTATGTTTTTATTTAACTTACTAAGGTCAAATTATGTGACTTCATGAGGTTAACTTGTTATTTAGAGCTTCAGACATATAAAGAAAAAAAAGTATAGTTGCAAATATTCCAGATATTGAGACATCTTCCTGTCTTTAACTGAGCATAGAAAACATAGCTACAGATAGCTGTGTTTTTTCCCTACTTTCTAATGCAGAACAAGGAAAGATGGAAAATTACATGCTTTGCCTGGTGATTAAATACTGCTGATGATAGTCTCTTGGAGGGACCATAAAATCTAAATAGATCTGAAGATCTAAACTAATTTCTTGATATGATTTTACTTGTGACTGAGGGCTTGTATATTCCTTAACAGGAGTTATTTTGTGAAATTAGGAAAGCAGTATAGAAAAATGTCTCTGAAGAACTCCATTACATAATTAAGAGAATAGAATAGGTGTAGATAAACTGCAGGTCTCTTCATATAAGTATTTACGGTGCATTTCAGACTCTTACATTTCTGTCTTTGTTCCTTCCTCTTTCTGCCCATTCCTTTTTCAGGATGAGATAGGTGCTGCTGTGGAACTCCTTTTATCCCTAAAGGCAGAATACAAACGACAGACAGGCCAGGACTACAAACCTGGAAGCCCACCAGTGGTTTTGGTCCCTCCTCAGTCTTTTCCTGATTCTACTCTTCCATCCTCATGTCCTGTAGACAGCAAGTCTCTGTACAGCCAAGTAGCTGAACAAGGCGAAGTCGTCCGTAAACTTAAATCGGAGAAAGCCTCAAAGGTGTAATAGCAGTGAATGTTTGAGTGGGACAGTATTTTCAATCTAGACTTAAACCTAATTGCAGGTTTTGCAAAAAAATTGAGGAACAAAATACAAGCAAGTACTATAAAATGTTATGAAGTACTTCGAAATTCCATGAAGTGCTTTCCCAAACTCTCTTAAGCTGATATGGCTGACTTCATAAGTTATGTGGTAGTCTACAGAGAACCTGAAAAACAAGTGAAGCAAAATACAGGCAGTAGCTTGAAACAATGGCTGTAACTCGAAAGCTAGAATAGCTTTCAAAGTAAATAAATTTGGTAGTAATTTGATAGTGGTCAGGGAATGATTCTTGATTCAGAGACTGAGTATTTTCTGCCGTTGTACAGTGTACAGAGTCACGGACTGCTGTAGCTGGAGAGAACTAGGGCACATGATTGGGAAGCTTTCAAGGCATAGAAGTCAGCCCTTACATATATAGCTTGACTGGGTCCTTTGATATGCAGCTCATTGGTATTCTAGTTAAAAGGTTTACCACAGGGCTCACCTTGTACTAACAAATTAGCTCTAGAAGGTTCGTTAGAACAGCAATGTTAGCACCATTCTGGTAAAGGTTGTGTTACCTTAGCTAATGTGTTTTATCTCTGTTGTTTCTATCTTTATCTTCAACTGCTTTTTTTTTCCTTTCTTGCTTCAGGAACAAGTAGATGAGGCTGTGAAAATTCTTTTAAGTCTAAAAGCAGAATATAAACAAAAGACAGGTCAAGAGTACAAGCCTGGAAATCCACCTTCAGGTCCTCCTTGTATAACTTCTACTACACTTGCATCTTCTGTATGCTGCAGTAACTTGGCACCCCGTAGCTTAGTGGATGGCAAAGCACTTTACAGTAATGTAGCTGAACAAGGGGAAGTGGTGCGCAGACTCAAAGCAGAGAAAGCTTCCAAGGTACAATAGCGAACAGAGAATAAGCAGTTGCGATTCTTACCACGTTTTGCCACTGGGGGGAAATCTTTCACCAAGGAATGAAAAACTACTACTACTGAAGTCTCTCGAGTCCTAGTCACAGCTTAGCCATCAAATGTGCATGGTCAAATGAAAGTCACACAAGGCTACACTGACACAAGATACTTTATTGATTGTGAGATAAGTTTGACTGGTGTAGAAAGTCAAACTTAACCTCTCTCATCTAGATGAATGGGCACAAGCATGGCAGATGGCCACCCTGCAGGAGTTTTGTTTTCTTTTTTTCTTTCTGTATTTGGGGCAAGTGAGGACAAAAGTACCTAGTGTGCTGCAACAATAGCAAAACCTTTCAAAACTTGACAAATCCAGTGATTATTGCGGAAAAGAACATGAGTCAAACCTATATGCTTTCAGGACCTGCTGTTTTTTGCCCTACTTATATTTCTACCTTGCAAGATTGGTTTTGATGTTGGGTTGTGGGGTTGGTGTGTTTTTCTGGGGGTTGTTTTGTTTTAAAGATCCTTTCCTATAACAGTTTAATGTATTTGTCAGTGAGGATTGTGCTTATTAACAGGTTGCAGCTAGGGTAACATCCTGGTCCAATGTGATAGCTCTCAAACATACTCCTGTTCCTTGGGGGAGAGCTATTTCCTGAGTCTCCCCATAATTATGGAGCACTGTTTATTACTAGATGGAAAATTTCATTTCTTCACCTGAAAAGTCAATGTTCCTTGTCAGTTCTGTTTTTAATTCACACCAGTATGTCTTGCTATTTGTCCTCCATATAGGATGAAATAGATGAAGCTGTAAAACTCCTTCTTTCTCTAAAAGCTGACTATAAGGAAAAGACTGGGCAGGACTACAAGCCAGGACATCCACCAGTAGCTCAAGGTGTTTTGCCTCAGGCATCCAACACAGTATCCAGCGGTCCAGACACACCAGAAGCTAAAGCTCTGTTTAGCAAAGTAGCTCTTCAAGGAGATGAAGTTAGGAAATTGAAAGCCGAAAAAGCAGATAAGGTAAAAATATACTGTAACAATAAAATGTAATATTTGTATTTAAATTTCAAATGCTATGTTAAATTCAGGGTGATTATGGGAGTTAGAAATGTACATTTAGAATAGGCAACAACTGAATTCAGAGATCTGAAATGTACTTTTAAAATTATTCCCATCACACTGTCCTTAAAATGTTAACTCACTTAAAGGATTGGCTTTTGCAAGTTTTTCTCCCCAGTTCTGTATGGGTGTTCACAATGCCATACATAGATCTGTTTGGGTTTTTTATATGGAGCCATTTTATTCCTGTGATTTCTATATGGATTTCCTTTTTTTTTTTTTTCTTTAAGGAAAAGATAGATGCAGCTGTTAAGGAACTTCTTCAGTTGAAGGCCCAGTATAAGTCTGTTGCAGGAGTTGACTATAAACCAGTTTCTGCTAGTGGCGCTGATGATAAAGACAAGAAGAAGAAAGAGAAAGAGAACAAATCTGAAAAGCAGAGTAAGCAACAGAAGCAAAATGATGGCCCAAAGAAAGAACCTTTGCAAGGACAGAGTGGTAATGAATTCTCCTCAAATGGATCAGGAGAGGGTCAAGGCCCTAAGAAACAAACCAGGTAAAGACAAAATCTTTAATCTGCTTGCTACAAACCTCAACTGTTTACTCAGGTTTAGAGTTTTACAGGTTTGTCATTTCACTTGCAAACCTGGATATTTGCATAACTCATTTTAATTTTTAGGATCAAACCAAAAGCAAGTTATCAAAGTTCATTTAGTGTCATTTGTACCTGAGCACCCTACTGAAGAAAATTCTACCTAGCCTGCAGAAAGCCTAAAGCAGTGTACATACTATTACTGTGGGCACTGCTGTAATTGAGAACTGGCTAAGATTATTTATTGGCTTCTGCAAATGTGCTGCTATATCTTGCTGGAGAGAAAAACTCTTGTGCTTATTTCATTGCACCAGGGTTTCCATGACACTTATTTGGAGCCCTGTGAAATGTAGTCCAGCCCACAGCAAGGCACTGATACTGTTGGTGGAATTTTCCAGTGCTGACTACTATGTATACACTCTTGTGCTCCCACACTGGAAGTTTAAAACACTTTAGAACATGTATTATGCAGAACTATTTATTTCCTGTTTTAGATACTTAAATCTCATGTTAGAGGAAGAGAAGCACTTATTTTTTTAATTTCATTAAATTCATTAAAAATGAAATTATGCTAGAAAAATGCATTTTTTAGTCTTAAAACTTGTTTGTAGAAGTATAAAAACTTTTGTCAACTGTCATTTGAGTCTGAATTTACCCTTCTGTAGAATCTTACAGTATTGCTACATAACTATCTTGGTGTTAGGATCCATTTTCTGTCTTGAACAGCATGACTAACATTGACATGAGTGATTAATTCAATTTATATGTGTTTCCTGGAATTGTAGCCACCATGTAGGAAAGAAAATTATAGAATGAAGAGTTAAGACAGCTTACACAAGGTCTGGTTAGTCTTGGGTTCTTACTGTGAGCTTGGTGTCTTAATGCACCATTATGGATTCTTTGATGCAACTGTGGTGAGAATGAGAATGTTTTGAACAGTGGAAAAGAAATAGCTGATTTTATTAAATACTCTTGTGTTAGCCAAGGTAAGGAAATGCTGGCTATTCCTACTAGAGAATACTTATGGAACTGCCAGAAATGTAAAGTTTAAAATACTGTTCCACATCCTTGTTTCTGTTGCTCCCCTCAAGTGGGAACGGGGGGAGAGGAAAGGTGTTAAGGTAAATGTCACTGCTAAATGCTGGTTCTTCTTTATCATAGGCTCGGTCTAGAAGCTAAAAAAGAAGAAAATCTTTCAGAGTGGTTCTCTCAGGTAAGTGCACATCAGTTTGAGTTAAAGAATTATTTCATTCTCATTAATCAAGGTCTGTTTTGGTTTTCTCTTACCTTGTTTTCTGGGGTTTTGTGGTTCTATTTAGTCTTTTTTTAAAGACAAAACATAAAACTATTTCTTAGATTACAGTCGTGGTCTTAAATAGAAGTGTCTGGATTGAAAATCTGAATAAATTTAGGAAACTGTAAAAAAAAGTGTCAACCACTTCATCCTCCCTCTGCAACCATTCCATATATATATGATTTTCTTGAGATATGTATAATTTTCTTTATTCATATACGAATTCCTCTTTTAAGACGGGAAAATGGTGAAGTGGTAGGAATTTTACAGGCTTGGAAGTTCCATTTCACCTCAAGATGATGCATAATGAAAACTTGATGGTTCCTGAGGTTCAAAACAACTGGAGTAGAGATTACTAGTTTAATTAGCCTAGTTATGAAGGACAATGTAGAGGTGTCAGTGGTGTATACATTGCATCTCCCTAGTATAATTTTTGGATATAACCTAAGGAATAAAAATATTTTCTGACATGAACTAGAGACACTACTTACAAAAGCACCGTTTTTTGGCTCCTGGAAATTAGCTACTGTTTCTCTCTTCGATTGATTAAATTCAGTTTGTTACACGTTCACAAATTTCAGTCTTTTATTAAACTTAATGTTCCTGCTTAACTCTCGAAAGATAGGCAGTAACAAAAATGATCTCAAAGCGTTAATCTTTGCGAACTTTAAGCACAAAGATTTTTAAATACTTTCCTTGAATTGTATGCCACGTGCTTGAATTAATGCTCTTTGTGTATGAAATTGAAACTTCAGTATCTAAATAATCTTTTGAAAGGTGATCACAAAATCTGAGATGATTGAATACTATGATGTGAGTGGTTGTTACGTTCTTCGTCCTTGGGCTTTTGCTGTTTGGGAAGCTATCAAGAACTTCTTCGATACAGAGATCAAGAAACTTGGAGTGGAAAACTGTTACTTCCCCATGTTTGTGTCCCAGGCTGCCCTAGAGAAAGAGAAGACTCACATTGCTGACTTTGCTCCTGAGGTACACTTCAAAACATTATTTTAATCTGAGTACAAGAAAACACAATTGTTTTAGTCTGCAGCTGAGTATGAGAGGAATTTGTTTTGTTCTTTTTCTCAAACTTTTGTTTGTTTATTCTTTTAAATTCCCACCTCCCCACCCCCCTTTCTTTAGGTTGCTTGGGTCACAAGATCTGGGAAAACGGATCTGGCTGAACCAATTGCTGTACGTCCCACAAGTGAAACAGGTAGACTTCTTTTCATGCAATTTGTATTGTATTTGCATTGCTTTACAAAATCTAAAGCAAGCAGTTACAGCTATGTTGTAGCTGGTAGACAAAGCATCCATTTTGAAAAGTGAGAACCAATTTTTTAGGGTATTTTAAAACGCCGTATCAAATTTTTCTAAATCTGCTGATGCTTATAGCAATACCACAGCTCTATAAGTTCTCTTAAATGGATTTTACTGGGAAACGTACATTCTAGGAATCTCTTCATTAGCATTCTGAAGACTTGTCTTAACTGAAAACCACATTTGGTTGTTTGTTTTATATTGTTTACAAGAAAATTTCTTCATATCATAATTTGCTTCAGTTTTGTATGCACTTGGACTGTAGCACTGAAACTAGCTTTTACTAAAATTACCTCTGAGTGATTTAGAACACTGTTAAGACCTAAAGCTCGATTAACTGTATCAAGTGCTGTATAGCATCCTGAAATCTCTAGGTCAGTAAATTTTTATTTGTGAACCTAGATGTATTTACATACTCTGAGCCAGTGACTCAAACATAGTTCCGTTAGGTACTAAGCTTTGGATTGTACTTTGGCCAGCAGCAAGCAGGCTGTTTTGTAGAGACACGGGATGAAGTGAAAGTACTCTTTTTAGTAAAAACGTTAATGTGTAAAATCAGAAAAAATGTGTTTGAGAATTAAAGTGTAGCTCTCACAGCAGAGAATGTTAAGCTTATGTGTAGCAAAAAGAAAAGTTTGACATAAACTGGCTATATTGTGCAGAGACTCAAAGTTGCTTTCTCTTTACAGTCATGTATCCTGCCTATGCAAAGTGGGTGCAGTCACACAGGGATCTTCCTATCAAGCTTAATCAGTGGTGCAATGTTGTGGTATGTCTGTACATGGTTTCTGAGTAACTGTTGTATCATAAGTGCAGTGCAGGTTAATTATTCTATGTGGACATGGCCTGATGATACTGATCACAACATATTTTGTCCCAAAGGTATTGAGTGTAGTATGTGATTTGGTTTTGTTACTTTTTAATAAAACATACTTTATCAATCAATGCATGAGCTTGATTATATTGTTTGAGTAGAAATCTGAGTAGTGTATTCTTACCCAGAATTTTCTAATATTTATAAACACTATTTTTAATGCTAATTTGATGTAGTGTTAAGCATGGTGTGCAACTTAAACTTTTTTAATTTAATTTCCCCCAGCGCTGGGAGTTCAAACATCCCCAACCTTTCCTTCGCACTCGTGAGTTCCTTTGGCAAGAAGGTCACACAGCATTTGCAACATATGAGGAAGCAGCAGAGGAGGTACAAAGCAAATGCACTAGTCCTTTTGCTTTCAGAAAGCTACCTTATTTCACAGTAATGCAAGCAAATTGTTCTATAAGGACCTGGTAGAAATCAGTTTGCTTTTCTTTGGTAGCGCTCGTGAAAAATGCCAGGTGCACTGGAATCCATTATTTTTCTCAGATGCAACCCACGTCTGAGACTTTAGTTGCTTTAAACGATATGGGGAATTTAAAGACTGTGCTCTTCAAGTATATAAAGTATGCTTTCCTAAAAAAAATATTTTCCTTTCAAATCTAAATGATGCATTTGCATGTTAACTGCTAGAAAAGTTAACATTTCAGTTGCCCCAAAGACAGATGTGTCATAGAGCATCATGGCACATGTTTGATTAACAGATGTTCAGACTTGTAGGATAACTAATAATCAATGTAACCAACCATCAGCCTGGCGTTTCTGCAGTAATGACTCTTGTTTTCTGTCGTGGTTTATAGTTGTTGCTATTTGATTCGTAGAAAAAAACCCAACAGCCAAATTTAAAACAATTGAGGAAATATTTTTTTAAATCATAATTTTTTAAAGTGTTAAATATTTAAGATTTTAGACTGTCATATAAACATATTGCATGATTTAGCAAATGCAAATACTGAGTAATTCTTAAGACAATATGTTCCTCACAGGTGCTACAGATCCTTGATCTGTATGCTAAAGTGTATGAAGATCTCCTAGCAATACCTGTTGTGAAAGGAAGGAAGACGGAGAAGGAGAAGTTTGCTGGGGGTGATTATACAACCACTGTAGAGGCATTTATATCTGTCAGTGGAAGAGCTATTCAGGTAATTATCTACTAAAACAATAGTTTTTCAGTAAATACAGTAAGATGAAACTGATGCTTGATAGTCTTAACTTTCTATTGAGTAGAATTCTCTATGCACAACTATTTCAGGGAGCAACGTCACATCATCTGGGACAGAATTTCTCAAAGATGTTTGAAATTGTGTTTGAAGATCCCAAGAAACCAGGAGAAAAACAGTTTGCTTATCAAAATTCCTGGGGCATTACAACTCGAACTATTGGTGTAATGACAATGATTCATGGAGATAACATGGGATTGGTGCTCCCACCTCGAGTAGCCTGTGTTCAGGTTTGTAAAAATGCCTTAAATTACCATTTTTTTTTTCCTTCCTGTCTTGAAATTCATGAGAATTTCATATTAGGCGCCTGGAAGGTATAGGCACAGGTATAGGAACTGTCCAGTTACCGAGCATGCTGTATAAAGTTAATACAAATCATTAGGGTACTTCTAGTGGACAAATGCCTTTAAATAGTCCATTTATTTAAAATAATTTTATCTGTACAATTTGGATGAAAAGGGAGAAATATCCTTTACTTTGAGAATTTGAAAGAAATCACTGGGATAAGGGCACAACGCTTAATTTTTTACAGTAACTAGGAGCTAATCTTATGTGAAGTACATGTCATGTTGCAGGTTGTGATCATTCCCTGTGGTATCACAAATTCCCTTTCTGAAGAGGACAGAGAAGCTTTATTGAAGAAGTGCAGTGAATATCATCACAGACTGCTTAGTGTTAACATCCGTGTACGGGCTGATTTAAGAGACAACTATTCACCTGGTTGGAAGTTCAATCACTGGGAACTTAAGGTACTTTTCATTGCAGGAGGTGTTTTGAGCCATGTATGTGGGGTATGTGCAAGGCATGTTATGTGTACCTCATTCTGGAGGCAGATATTTTCTCTAAATGAAGAATTGCTGCCTGATAATCATTGATCACTTTAATTAGCTAATGAATGAATAGGTTTTCTCAGGCTTGTTCTATTTTTCTAGGATTTATGTGGTATTAGCAATTTTTGAACTACCAAGTCTGCTTTGCCTAGAAAATGAAAATACTAGCACAATTTACTTGCCTGCTTAAAAATTTCACTAATATTTAAGTGTCTCCAGGGTCACAACAGTGTTGTCTTTGCACACAGTGGAACAGAGAAGATAAATCTGTTCCACATCAATGAAGAAAGGAGCAAATTTCTGTTGTTTAAAAATTGCCGTGTTCCCCTCATACAGCTATTGATAGGAATGGTTCTGCTTCATCAAATATAAGAGGGATTTTGTAGAAGAAAAGTAATAAAACCATGGTAATTAGAAATTGAGTAAGGTACTGGGTGATGTTATAGGTTCATAGTCTTGCTCTGCATTTAAAATTAGTTTCAGTGTCAAGCTGCAGTGCAGGATATAGATAGTCCTGGATTTGTTGAAAGTTTCCCTTGTGACTAAATTCCCTTCCCTTTGTGTAACCATCTATGTCTTCAATTTTTCTTTAAATGGAGCGTTGATACCACAAACCCATGTTAGAAGACCTTTTAAATAAAATTAGGTTTATCAAGGCTGTACAGCATGAGGCAAATCTGGTATTTTCTAGAAAGTTTACTTATGTGTTCAGCATACTACATAAACTGCATCTTTAGGTTAATTGCAGGCAAAGTGCACTCATTGAGTACTGATAAGGAATTTCATAGGGTAAAAAATACAAGGGTACTAGAGTAAGTAGTGCAAGAATGATCTGGAAAGTATTTTTTTGCCTTATGTACTTTTTATCTTCTGTTACTTCCAAAAAGAGCCAAATACCTGGTATTTGTTTTATTTTGTCTGGCATTAGTTCCATTGATCTTCCTTAGGAATCACAGAATGTTAGGAGTTGGAAGGGACCATGAAAGATTGTCTAGTCCAACCCACCTGCCTGAGCAGGATCACCTAGATTAGATCACACAGGAATGTGTCCAGATTGGTCTTGAATGTGTCCAGAAAGCCTTCCTATGTGTCCGTTAGGCATCCTTCTTTCACTGGAAAGTAGTATTACAATGAGATATACTAGATATGTTCTGTTGCATTTTTGTATGCAATAATCACAAAAATAATTAATACTTAATTCCCTTGGATGTGTACAGCTCGAGACACATGTGAGCAGAATGTAGAGGTTAGCAGGATGTACAGTCAGGATAAGAGTCAGTAGACTCTTAAATGACTAATAAAATGGAAGCTCTCTTATCTGAGGGTATATCGGAGATGAGAAATTACATGTCTCTTACCAACAAAGTTTATGAAGCAAGAAAAAAGCTTTACATAAGTAAAGCAGCTCTCTGTAGTCAAATGATTCTATGCTTCTAACTGTGTGTTGGCAGAGATGCAGTCTCTGAGCTAGTGAAGCAGGATAGGAGTAAGGTATAATGCACAGGGGAAGAGTGTGGATGAGAGAAATGCATAAAAGCAGTGGAATATATACTGAGTTTGTTTCAAAGAAACTGAAATATGTTAAATGATTCCATATTAAAGCTGGACTTTAGGAAAAAAAAAGGGGAGAGAAAGTTAACTCTTTTGAGAATGACTTAATTAAAACTTTTTTTTATTTTTCAAAATGAAGGGTGTTCCAATCAGGGTCGAAGTGGGACCACGAGACATGAAAAGCCAACAGTTTGTAGCTGTTAGAAGAGATACAGGACAGAAGCTGACCTTTTCTGAACATGAAGCAGAAGATAAACTGAAGCAGATTTTGGAGGAGATCCATGCTAACCTTTACAACAGGTAAGTTGAGATATTGTCTTTCTTCTGTTGTGACCGAAGTAGTTTACGAGCAGAATATTTTATTCTAGTTTAAAAAGCATTTTTGCTACTTAGATTTAGGATAATTAAAAAAAAGAAAAAACCAATCTGCATCTCCATTTCCTGTAGCTGGTCAGTGTTAAACTGACATGCACAACAGTATTAATTAATGTGGTGAAATGTGCAGCAACCTGGAGAGTACCCCATCAGCAATTAATCAAAAAAAAAAAATGTATCTCTTTGAGTACAGAAGTGATGGAAAGGCATAACCTGATTAGGAAGATCCAAATGAATACATAACTTCTCGTAACTGTGTGTTTTGATTAACTCTGAAAACTTAGCTCAGTTGGCTATGGAGGTTATGTGCATATAAGTTTTCTGCCCTGACTGAATTTCTTTTTTTCTGTAGAGCTGCTGAGGACCTAAAAAGTCACATGGTGGTGGCCAATACTATGGAGGACTTCCAAAAAGAGCTTGATTCAGGAAAGGTAAGGAAATAGACTTGGTATCCTGGTAAGTGCTTTCACATTTTCTGTCCCTTACAAGTAAGCAGGGGCTAGAGATGTCAAAGCTTGTGTATAAATGCTGTTGTGGTTCTTATGGAACTCTCTCTTTACAAGCAGATGAAGCCTCTCCTGTGCAGCCGCGCAAAAATGATTTAGCTTTCGCAGAATCTGAGATCCGTGTTGCTTTCTTCTGCTGCTAAAATACCCTATTTGCTAAATATGGTGTTTCAGGCTACCATGCAAATTTCAGCCTTATGCCACAGGTGACTGTGTCTTGAAGTGACTTAAAATGCTGCAGTTTCGTAATTTACATCCAAATTGTTACATTTTTATCAGAAAGTGCTTTTCAGAGAGATTAATGTAAGTATTCAAATTAGGATAAACTTGCTGTCATTCTAATGCAAACAGTGGAAAGGACTTGTCAAACATCATAATAGGGTCCAAGTAAGAGTTTAAAGTACATACTATTTACGTCAAAGAAGTTTTGCCTTTATGACCTTAGTAGAAGCCATTGGGTTCACTGAGAATTACTGCAAGTCAGAAATCTTGACTTGATAGTAAGAATTACCCATAATGTGGACGGTTGAGCTGTACTGATCTAGAGATCTGTGAAAAAGTTCTTGCCAATATTTAAAGTTTAGATGAGAAATTAAGTCTTCAGTAGAGAATTGAGCTGCTGCTTTGCTTCGGAGATCCACTGGCGATGTTCTTGCTTGTGACAGAATTTCAGCACTATCAGCTTGTGAAATTGTACGTGCATTTAGATGAATGTGTTGAAGTAGTAGGATCCTCAGGATCAATAATGAAGGCTGTGTATTTCGTAAAGATAAATCAGGAGCTTGTGTACCAGTTATATCTACTGTGAAAATTTTCAAAATTCTAATGGGAAATGCACAAGTGCCAAGAATTATTAGAACTTCTGTTAGCCCCAGAATTAGTTTAAAGTTATTATTCGTTAGGCTTGACTATCTATCGTACTCTTTGCTTGTACTTCTGTTACACTTGAAATCATTTTATAACAAGATTTGAAGGAATAATTACTATGATTTAGCATGCTCATGAAGTTGAGGATAAAGAATTTGTAGATGTTCTGTGCATCAGTGCTGGAATAGTAGCACTGTCTTAATTTCCTCTACAACACTAAATAGAAATGTGAAAGATTCTGTTTCCAAACAGCTTTGGTATCTTCCTGCTGACTATAAAGTATCGTTTCCTTGGTGCATGTGTCTTTAAAGACTGTGATGATTCTGGTGGCAGATTTAAAAAGAAAAACCCAACAAACCAAATAAAACACACAAAAAACCTTCAGTCTCTGCTTAACAGATAATTGTGTTCTGTATAGTACTAGTATTGCTGCTCTTGTACTGTAATGTCAAGATGTGCCGTCATTTATCTTTCCCTTCTGGTTTCACAAGCACTTTGAAACTATGCTTCCCTGTCTTCAGAACAAAAAAAAAAAAAACAGTTGAGGAAAACAACCTCTTGAAAGATAAACTTTTATATACAAGTGAACTGGAGAGTCAAGTTAATTCCAAGAGCAAGAATGGAATGTGAGGCTAATTCTGTATTTCTACATATACTTAAATTATCCTTCAATTTTGATGGCATACTATAGAACCCCCTTCTTTTTCCTCCCATTGCAGAAGTTCTAAATGATACCCTCTGCCTATGGAAAGGGTAACGTGCCTGGTCTACAGTGTCACTGTTGTGAATACCTAGATCCTAGAGAGGATGGAACTACTGTATTATATTGAGAAGTCTAATGTGATCTGGCTTTAGTGTAGTTCAGTTGGAAATAGGAATGTATATTTTTACATTCCAAGTTACATTACAGCATTTTGGTACTTAACTTACACAAGTTTATTATAATTGGCATCTGAATTAAAAAAATATATAGCTTTCTACCTATATAGGTTATGCAGACAAGACTATTGTCTGTGCATTCTGTAATTTCTTGAAATTACCCTGTGTTGGCACTAACTACTATTCAAGAAAAGGAACTTGTAAGCTCAGTAACTGCTTAATTCCTCCCCCTGTTTTCCCCTTGCTAAATTTGCAGTGCAGACTCGTAGCTCTTGAAATCAGGACTGCTTCGGTGTTAAGTTGCATGCTAAGTTTAGTTGAAACGAAGAATAATTGCACAGGTTTTTAAATGAAGTGTCATTTAACCAAAAAAAGATTAATGTAAGAGGAGTCAGTAGAGTGGTAAGGGTTCCTTTTTTCATTTGCAAGAAGGTGAAGGTATAAAGTGAACTGAAATAAAGATGTGTTCCAGCTCAAGGCAAGTTGACAGTTTGACACTAAGAATGCTAATTATGGGAAAGCAAGTCACAGATTAGCGAATCTTACTCATGGTTTGTGTAGAATTAAAATGACTGAATGCTGAATTTAGTAGCTGTTGTTGCACTCTGCTGTTAGCATTACATGAAGGTTCAGATGTGTAGGGGGTGTCTTTTTAACAGTAATCCTACTTTTTACTGATAAACAGAATTTTCATGGTAAAAGTCCATTAAAAATGAAAAATAATAGGTTAAATGGAATATGAAAATGGGGAAAATATTTGCTGCAATCACTAAGAGCACTACTGAGAAGAGTGTTTGAGATTTATAACTTCAGCTTTACTGGTTTAAATCTTGATGTGGGTGGGTTTGTGAAGTTTTTTCTGTGCTGCATGATGCAGGCATGACTGTACCTATATTTCTCTGATTGCAAAGAGCTATTAAAATTCACTGGTAGCAATCGGAACTTTTCCCACTTGGAGCGTGTATGAGATCTTATGGTTTAGGAATCTTCCAGAGACAAGAGAGGTTTTTTTAGATATATAACTGATTTTTTTTCCTTCCTTCATTCCACCCCAACCTTTCAGATTGTACAAATCCCTTTTTGTGGGGAAATTGAGTGCGAGGATTGGATCAAGAAGACTACTGCCAGGTAAAGTACCACTAAACTGGAGTGTATCAAGATCAAAATAAAAATGTTAAGAATATAAAATAGTAATGTAAGATGCCTCCAGGTGTAGTCTGATATGGAGTCCTCAGTCTTGACTCTTGCTCTCCTGCATGATTCGATGTTTACTCCCTTACTTGTAAAACTTTCAGGCTTAATTTGTGTGCTTTTGAGATTTTGTGCAATGCACTTTATTGCAACTTTATTTCTAAAGAAACACATTTATGTTTTTATTTCAGGGATCAAGATCTTGAGCCTGGCGCCCCCTCCATGGGAGCAAAAAGCCTCTGCATACCTTTTCAGCCTCTCTGTGAACTACAGTGTGGGGCAAGATGTGTCTGTGGGAAAAATCCTGCCAAGTTTTACACCCTATTTGGTCGTAGTTACTGAGTTACTGTCAAAAGCACCTTCTCCTTTATCTGTGAATCTAACTTTTTTTAATAAGACTGAAATAACCCCAGATTTAATCAGTTTTGCGACTTTTTAAATGATTCAGAAAAACAAAGCCATAAACCGCATTCCCTATCGTCAGTCTTAGGCTAGCTTTAATTCACAGACTTTTCTGTAAACATATCCAATAATAAACATGTATCGTGAGCTGTAACATGCCTTGGTGGTTTTTACTGTGTTGCTCAATGAGGAGGCTAAGCCTCCTGTCTCTCTTTCATTTTCATCATGATGAATATATTTCCTTGCGCACTGAGAAAATATCTGGAAGATTGGAGAGAACATCAGACTCTACAGTCCCCACTGTAGCAAATGTAAGCCTTACAGATAGATGTTTTATCTGTAGAGTTTACATTGCTTTTAGTTTTGCCTTCAGACTTTCCAGTTTTCAAACAGACTTGCGGCTAACTTGTAGGCATGGTAAATGAAAGCTCCCTTTTTGAAAGCTTCCTCTGAAACCAGAAATATTTTCACCCCATTGTAAAACACGTTTGAAAGGCTATCTTACATTACATGCCACATTGTTAGCAAGATACAGGGAAATGCTGTCTGCTGCAGATATTTTGTAAATCCCTGCTTTTATCTTACAGACTGACATTTTATAGCTGTCTTGCAGTGATACTGCATGAGTAATGCAAAAAACCATCTGAAGACAGGTATTTTCAGTACTAAAGGCTGTGACTGTGTTCCATAAAACCCTTTTGCTTTTCCCGTTTCTTTAGCAGAGAAGGCAGCTTGGGTGCTGCTGAGTTACAAAGTTACTGAAAAGAAAATATCTATTGCTTCCACTCTGAGATAAGATAGATTGAAAATAACATGGATGACAAGCTTAACTTGTGCCTTGTTTCTCCTGTTTAAAGGCTGTCCATGTAAACCTTTTTCTCTGAAAGAGTTGAGGGAAAAATTCGTAACTAAGAAGTTGAACCAGTAAGATCCTCCCCAAACTCTTCTTGGGAGAGTACTGCATGGCTGCCTGTTTCCAGACTGCTCTTTTTCCATAGTATCAACAGCCCAAAGGTCTAAAGCCTGTAGAAGTCTTACAGTACTATTCCCTGGTCTTCATACTTCTCTGCTTTTCAAAAGCACACATGACCCAGATTTCTGTGATCAGCCTTCCTAGTCAAAATTTTGAACTTTAAATTGAACCAGTGGCCTGTGCAGTTTAGGCTCTCATGCACCTTGTGATAATACCCCTTATCTTTAGAGAAAAGTGCAAAAGTGATTACATATTTCAGATCAGGTTGCTCAGAATGCATGAGCACTTGGCAGTTCCCTGTAATGTTCCTTGGATGATGTCTAGTTTTGAAGGGTTTGCCATAGTTGCATCTTAAAATCATCTATCTTGCACTCATCTGTGTAAGGAACTTTCTCATTATGTAGACAAAATTGCAGGGGTAGTGATGAGCAGAGGACTCAGGGAATGGTATGTCATTGCATGCATTCATCAATTGTTGTCAGTTGACGTACTAGAAGAGTGGCCCTGAGGTCTTTCTGTCATGGTATGCCATCTCTAATGCTGACTGAAATACTATTTACACTCTTTTTAAAATAGAAAGACCAGAAAGATGTTCTTCCAGCCCCAGATGATGGGTAACTAAGAGCAGTGTTCAGAAGTGTTGCCTAGTGCAGCACTCTCAAGCTGGAGGAAGAAGAGTGGCAGTAAGTGGCATCTTCTGTCTCTTAAGGAAGACAGGACAGAACCAAGATTATATGACAGAGCAAATGAGATCATTTGATGAGGACTCTCATCAGCTCCTGTTGAAACACTCTAAAGCACCAGTATTTTAAAAATGAGATCACAGAATTGTGATTCCCATCAGTCTTAAGGCTGAACAGCCCCAGCTCACTCGGTCTTTCCTCATAGGGTAGATGCCTCAGGTCCTTAATCATCTTTGTGGCCTCCACTGAAATCTGTCTTTGACGGGATCAAAAAAGATCCCTGTCTTTTTTTGCACTGGAGAGCCCAGAACTGGACACAGTTCTCCATGTGAGGCCTGACCAGAGCAGAGGGGGAGGATGACCTCCTTCCACCTGCTGGCTATGCTCCTCTTGCACCCCAGGATCCCATTGGCCTTCCTGGCCACCAGGGCACACTGCTGGCTTATGGCCAACCTGTCATCCACCAGGACCCCCAGGTCCTCTGCAGAGCTCCTCTCCAGCAAATCATCCCCCAGACTGTACTGGTACCTGTGGTTGTTCCTTCTCAGGTGCAGGACCCTACACTTGCTTTTATTGAACCTCATCTGGTTCCTCACTGCCCAGCTCTCCAGCCTGTCCAGATCTCACTGAATGGCAGCATTCCTGCGTGTCCACCACTCTTCCCAGCTCTGTATCATTGGCTACTTGCTGAGGGTGGACACTATTCTCTCATCAAGGTTGTCAATGAAGATGTTAAGACTGGACCCAACACTGACCCCTGGGAAACACTGCTAGTCACAGGCCCCCAGCTGGACTCTGTTCCACTCACCACCCTCTGGGCCTGGCCTGTCAGCTAGTTCTCACCCCACCTCACCATCCACTCCACTTTCTCAGCTTTGCTATCAGGGTGTTGTGTGTGACAGTATCAAAAGCTTTGCTGAAGTTAAAGTAGATGACATCCACTGCTTTCCCTCCATCTACCCAGTGATGACATTGTAGAAGGCTATGAGGTTGGTCAAGCACAATCTCCCTTTGGTGAATCCATGCTGACTACTGATAACCTTCTCTTCCAATTGCTTGGAGATGGCATCTGGAGCTAGCTGTTCCATCACCTTTCCAGGGACAGAGGTGAGATTGACTGGCCTGTAATTACCTGGGACCTTCTTGCCCTTTTTGAAGTATGGAGTGGCATTGGCTAACCTCCAGTCCTCAAGCATCTCTCCTGTTCTCCAAGACCAGTGAAAGATAATAGAGTGGCTCAGCCATCACCTCCGCCAGCTCCCTCAGCACGAGTGGATGCATCCCATGAAGGCCCATGGATTTGTGCACATTGATCCCACCTAGATGCTCCTGGATCACCTCCTTGACCAGAAGGAAGTTCTCCATTTCTGAAACTATCTTCCTTCCAGGATCTGGGAGACCCAAGAAGGAGTCTTTGAAGTAAAGACTGAAGCAAATAACGCATTCAGTATCTCCGCTTTGTCAGCATCCCCGTTACCAGGACACCCTCCTTGTTCAGCAGGAATTATCCCCGATCTTCCTCTTGCTGTTCACGTACTTAAAAAACCCTTCTTAATTATCCTTTATGTTCTTTGACAGCTTCATTTCCAGGTGGGATTTAGCCTTCATCGTTGAAACCCTGAAGGCCCTGACAACATTCCTATATTCCTCCTGAGTGGTCAGACCCTTTTCCACAATTCATGGACCTTCTGCTTCCTGTTGAGTTTATGCATGAGCTCCTTGCTCATCCACACAGGTCTCCTGCCACCCTTCCCTGATTTCTTACTCATGGGGACACACCACTCCTGAGCTTGGAAGAAGTGCTGTTTAAACACTGCCCAGCTCTCACAGGCCCCCTGACCTTCTAACAGCTCAGCCCATGGGGTAGCTCTAATTAGGGCCCAGAAGAGATCAAAGTTTGCTCTCCTAAAGTCCAGGGTAGCAATCCTACTTTTTTCTTTACCTCTTCCACTCAAGATCTTGAACTCCACCATCTTATGGGCACTGCGCCCCAAGCTGCCCCCAACTTTCACTTCCCTAAGAAGCCCATCCTTATTAGTAAGGGCAAGATCTCGTACCACCCCACCCCTCGTCAGCTCCTCCACTATCTGTGTAAGGAAGTTGTCTTTGACACATTGTAGAAACCGTCTGGACTGGACATGCCTGGCCCTGTTGCTTTCCCAGCAAATACCTGTGTAATTGAAGTCTCCCATAAGAACCAGTGCCTGGGATTGAGAGGTTACTTCCAGCTGCTTGAAGAAGGTTTCATCAACCTTCTCTTCCTGATCAGGGGCCTATAATACACACCCACAACAGTGTCACCCATACTAGCTGGCCCCTTGATACTCACAAGCTCTCCACTGGTACATCACTCTCCCCCAGGTGGTGTTCAGTATGTTCCAGCTGCTCTCTCACCTATAGAGTAACACCACCACCTCACCTCCCCGGCATGTCTTTCCTAAAAAGAACACAGCCATCCATGACAGCATTCCAGTCACCCAAGCTGTGCCAGCACATCTCTGTGATTGCAGTGAGATCTCTGACTCCTGCTTATTTCCCATGCTGCGTGCGTTAGTATACAGGCACTTCAGGGAAGCGGCAGGTACAGGTATCCCAAAAGTGATGCAAAATTTCAGGCGGGGAGTAGTCAACGATACCTCCTCTGAGGAGTCCTCACAAGATCCTTCAAGGCGATCCAAAGATTGGAGATGTGGAGGCTGTTAATGGTACAGCATAGAACAAAGGAAAGGCAAAACCTCAGGCAGTCTCCCACACTGCTGCAGCAGTATCAGTTTGAATGAGCAGCCAACCTTCAACCAGGTGACTCAATCAGATTTGTGAGTAAACATGTTGACACCATTTTCCTTAGAAATGAGTTGCTCTCAACCTACAAATGGGTTGGTTTGAAGCCAGAGGTTTCACGGAAGCCCTGCCCTTTCTTGTTTGGTCGTTTGCTTGTTTGTTTGTTTTTTAAAAATTCATTTCCCTGGGGTGTTTCTTCCTGATCATAGTAGGGCTTGAAGTGTATGGAGTGTGGATGACTCACCTGCAGATCTCTTTGTGGTGATCTTCCACGAATGAGAGGCTAACGTCCGTCTGGGAGAAACACATCCATCTTCAGAATCCTTCTACCAGAAGCACAATCTGAGCTACCTGTAAAGCACAGAAACATCCACACTCTTCACCACACCAGTACAAAACACTTTCAGAATCTTAATAAATTGTCTCCTTTGGAAAACAAGTATATGAATTAGAGTAACACGTTACAGATGTTTAAATGATCCTGCTTTGTGTTTATATTCGAGCTGTAAAACTCTCAGTGTTCCTTAGTTCTTACAACACTGATAAATCTGGGTTAAATAGCATAGTAAGGTGGGATGTCGTGGAACTGCCTTAATGTGGTGATGCCCCTTATTGGCAGAACTGAGCACACAAACATTTCAGCTTGGCTGCAAAGGGAGTGCTTCACTTAACGTGGTTTCCTGATTTGGTAATTGAAGCCTTTAGGTATGGCAGGACTTCGAGAGCTCTGAAGTTTGATCTTGGTCTGTTCCTGTTGAAAGGAGAGTAGCTCTTGAGAAAAAAAAAATCTCCTTTTTCATGCTCTGTAATTCACATAATAAAATAATTACGTAGTTGAACATTACTTTAATACAAGAAGGAAGAAAACACCATCGAAGTCGCTGGAGGAGAAGTAGCAACCAGGTGAGAGACTGAAGAGGATGAGCAAGTAACAGTTTTGATGTTGTGATTGGTTCTGCTGATTCATGCTACCAGGGTTAGTGGTATTCTTAAAAGGGGGAGGGTGAGTCTCTAGAGCTGCAGTGCATAGGTAAACGAATGACCAAATGTTAAAAATTACATCTGTTGACAGGCAAGGCTCCTAACAAACTGGACTTTAAACATAAATATTATGGCTGTTGAAACCATGTGAGCAAAAAAATAAATAAAAATTGGGGGAGGGTATTTGCATTTTTGACCTAAAGTTAATTCACCTTGGGAAGTCTAAGGCCAGTGGGGACAGTTGGTCAGCTGAGGTTATCAGTGTTTCGATCTTATCACTCTATGGCTGTACTGCATGTAATTTCCTTCCGTTTTATCTTGTAACTAACTGTGTGTATATATGTACACAGATGGGCATTTCAAACAAAAGCTGGATCATAAACTTTTCAAGGAAGGCATCTGTTGTTATCATCCATATTACCTAGTGTGCTATTAGTCATTACATTCCCGTCACCAGGGTTTGAGTGTGCATAAACTCCTTTGCATTTGCTCAAGACCTCAACAAGGGCTACAATTAGTGACCAAAAAAAAAAAAAAAAGTTACTGCTTTGGGTTCTTACTCTGTTCCAGAAATGGCACCAAGTACAAGCTCGGACTTCTGCAACTTTCTTCCTTAGCTGCTGGGTGTGCTTCCCTCAAATCTGACCCTTCCTTGCAACCGTATGAGGATTGCTTTGGGATTTTGAGATAGGCAGGGCTTCCTAAATGGGAAATAAAAGATGTGCTTTGGGTTCACAGTATCACAGTATGTTAGGAGTTGGAAAGGACCTTGGAAGATCATCTACTCCAACCCCCCTGCCCAAGCAGGATCATTTAGACTAGATCACACAGGAATGTGTCCAGATTGGTCTTGAATGTCTCCAGAGAAGGAGACCCCACAACCTCTCTGGGCAGCCTGTTCCAGTGCTCCATCACCCTCATGGTGAAATAGTGTTTCCTTACATTCACATGGAACTTCCTATTCTCCAGCTTGGACTCATTGCCCCTTGTCCTATCACTGGCCAACACTTGAGAAGAGCCTGGATCCATCCTTCTGATACTCACCCTTAACATATTTGTAAACATTAATGAGGTCATCCCTCAGTCTCCTCTAAGCTAAAGAGACCCAGCTCCCTCAGCCTGTCCTCATAAGGAAGTTGTCCCACTCCCTTAATCATCTTTGTATTAAGTTCAAGCTCAGCTTCTGTGTCTACTAGTCGCATATTTGGGTAAAGGCATCCAACTTTGCTCTGTATCCATGGGCAACATTAAAAGGTGCCAAACGTCCAAGCAGTTGAGAATTCTAGGTTGCTAAAACGGAAGATCAATTGAGTTGTCTTTGAAACTTGCTCTATGGACAATTATGTTCAACTGTCTTTACAGGCAGTTCATGTTTACAGTGTTATTAAAAGTGATAGTCAACCCAGCATGGACTTCAAAGGTTTCCTTCCAGAGCTGTGTAGTGTCTTCTCAGGAGTAAAGCTACTGGTGTCACAGATGGCTCAAGCAGCCATAGGAGAAAGTTCTGTGTAAAAGAAATGCCTTTTCTAACTGCTTACAATTCTAAGCCATGTTCTTAGGCTCATCTGTCTGGGCTTTTCAGGACAGTGCTATTGGATAGAGTAGGAAGTGCTGGTGTTCCTGGTAGTCTCTATCGGTTTATTTTGGTTTTGTAGAAGAAAAAAAAAAAAAAAGCCTCCTGAGGGTGGATCCCTACAGGAATGGAGCCGTAGGCTGCCTTCACATGACGAGTCTTGCTGAACTGCCCTTTAAACTGATTTATTGCTTTATTGCTTCCAATAAAAGTGGCTCCCGCATGTGAGCAGCGCTGACAGGTGAAGGGCAGAAGCGCAGGCAGTGAGTTGCTCCACTCACAGCTCTGTCCTGCAGAACCTCAGAGTAAGGGAGAGGGAGCAAGAGAAATGGGCCGCTACTCGGGCAGGAGCAGCAGGCTCATCATCATGTGCGCGGTGAGCCTCGTGCTTTTTGCTGTGGAGATCTCGGTAGCCTACGTTGGCAATTCTCTTTCCTTAGCTTCAGATGCCTTTGCTGTTCTCTCTCACTTGATCTCCATGATCATCGGTTTGGTTGGCGTTAGGTTCAGTCGCATCAGGTGGCACAAAGCTAACACGTTCGGCTTCAGCCGGGCAGACGTGCTGGGAGCTTTTGGCAACTCGGTTTTTGCCACCGCTTTGATGTTTAGCATCTTTGTTGAGGCGATCAAGAGGTTTATCAATCCTCAGAAGACCGAGAAAGCGCTGCTCGTCCTTATTGTTGGGATTGCAGGTCTGTTCTTCAATGTGTTCAACTATGTTATCTTCATGGACTGCTGCTATTGTCGTGCACCCCAAGGAGACACCGAAACAGGTAAATAACCTAATGCGGTTGCCCAGTGTTCCCGGCCCTCTGTGCTTCTGCTTAATGACTTTTCTAGAGACTGTTTACTGCTTCTCTGAGACGGGTGAGTAAAACCTTGTGGTTTTCCTTGTCCTTTCGTTAGCCAGAGTACTGGGTTTGCTGTCGGAACCCAGACGCGTTTCCTGCTCCTTCTGCAAGGCAGCTGTTGCCACATGTGTTCCTCAGTGAATAATGTTTAAGTAGGGTTTGTGTTAACTTTCTGAAGATTACGGTGACCTACAGGAGAATTTTTCTCCCTATTCCACTGGCTGGTGAAACACAGGGCAATGGGTACTCCCACCCTAAGGAGATGCTTGCTAGGAAATGCATGATCCTGAAACATCAATCGTCCACAGCCAGTACTTCTCCATGCTTTATTAATTCTGCTGTAACTTTTGTCTAGGACACGGCTATCTTTGGAGTAGTGTTTGTAGGATACAAAAGCATAGGCAAAGGCAAAAAAAGGAGTCTCAATTTTCCTTGATTGGGGGTTAAAAGACAACAGTTTCGAGAGTATTTCAACACAGACTGAAAACCTAGTGAATACAGAGCTGAAGTATTTGCTGGTTTGTTAACTGGGATTTACAGAGAAGCAGGAGATAAACAGCGGTACTCTGCTACATAAATCTTTTGCAGGGGTTCCATTTGGCTTTTTGATTGTTTTTGGTTTTTTGGGTTTTTTTTATTAGCATAGTGTTTTCACATTTTTTATGTTTGGGAGGGGTCTGGCTTTTATTCCTGACAAAAATATCTCACTTTATTTAACATAAGATACACATTGTGTGTTCTCTCCCTCTCTACACACACACACACACACACACACACATATATATATGAGCACACACTTCTTAAAAATAGAAGTAGTTCAGTTGAGTTCAGAACCAGACACTTGCAAAGCATTAAGTGGACATGTGCAGGAGAGGGGAAAGCTGAGAGAACCCCTCTAATAAAGAAATTGCTGCTGAGTACTTCTAGGTGAGGTAAGTCTTATATTTGACTTCCCAGCTGGACAGGGATTTGGAGATAGAAATTAAGTTAGTTAGCTTACAATTCAGTATTTAATGTGCTTTCTGTAGGACTTAATGTATAGAATATTTCTGTTTGTTATTAAAGATACCTCCAGACAATGCTGAAGCTTTAAAACATAAACAGATGCAGAATTTATTGTGTCTGCCTGTTTTAGGTATCCAACTGTTTAAAATTTGAGCTGCCCTTAGACAGAGGTTGCAGTCATGTGTAATTAGGAGGGGAATTTAATGGGCTTTTACGTTAGTAACCATCAGCAATTCCTCACAAAAGCTTAGTCCCTGTTTGCAATGGCTTCTTGAAAGAATGATGGTTTCATCCTAGCAGAAAATCATGGATGAAGTCAGGGAGGAAGAACACATCAGCACTGAAAACCAAATGCAGAGGGCATCAGACAATTAGGGAATTAACTGAGACTAATGACAGGTGTGTTGGTAAATGCCATTTTCATTGGATTTCCAGGATCCTGCTCCTAACAATGCAGCCATCCCTCTCCTCCTGATAGACATGCATCCAAATGTCTGGCAGCTCCACTTGGCTTTCAATTGAATTTCAGATGCATAAGCTAGGAATGGATTTTGTACCATCCTGTAAACCTCATGTAGCTTTGACAGTGGATTTTTTTCTATTTCTGGTACAGTGAATCTTCTCTGCTTATGGTAACATCTACAGGCAAGGCAATGACATTTTCTTGTGTAGAGGGAATGCTCCTTTCTTCTCGTCTTGAGTTTATAATCCCCGCTTAGGTAAAATGTCACTTTTATTTCCTCTAATTCTCTCTGTATTCAACCTGAGTGAGATTTTTATAACAATTCTTTTAAAAGAAACACATTTTTTTAAAAGGAATGTTATACCCAAATAGCTGCACTCTGAAAAGTATAACTACATGCTTTATATATATTTTATATATATA
>VXBZ01009583.1:228591-266723 GCA_013399135.1 Heliornis fulica | reverse complement strand
TCCAGTTACTGTTTGCCTACAAGACAGTTTTGTTTCAAGACACCACCAACGTTTTGCCAATGAATCATTCTGAAACCCAAATGGAAACCTGAAGTAAAATTCCAGTTCATGGATAAACTGACATGTCGTTTAGTGACTTGACCATTTGCCCCTTTTCTGACTGCATGAATAAATTTATATAGGAAACGTGTATATGTTGAATTGCTGCTTCCTGAATGTTTTTTCCTCATGTTGAATGTTGTAATTGCAATATATGTGCCTTTGTGTGTGTGTGTGTGTGTGTGTGTGTGTGTGTGTGTGTGTGTGTGTGTGTGTGTCTTGCTTGATGTCTTAATTTGTGAAGAATCTGGCTAGATTAGCTAGATTTAAAGAATGGAAAAATGCACGGTGAAACTAGGAGAAATGTAAACGACTCTTCCAACATTGCTATCTGTTGATATATTCTTAACTGGGCAGTGAAAAGTCTACTGGTTCTTTGACTAAGAGAAACTAATGAGATGCACTTTCCTGATGACATGCCCCAATGGCATTTTGCTGGCAGATAGATATTTATCTATGAGGACCAACGATCTATAGCATCCAAACCATTTTCTGTTTGCAAGAAGTGTCTGGCTATCTGACTGCCTGGGCAGATGGTCCAGATGCAGAATGGGGATAGAGTCTGAGTGACTGCCTGTGAGTACTGGCTTCTCCAGGTTGCTTGGGATTTGGCGTCAGTGTACGTGTAAGAATTGTTAATACAGCTTTCATGCTTGAATTGCAAAGATAAGGGGGTATTGGTGTTCATTCCCTGAATTTTCCTTGAAGTTCTCTGTGTAAAAAAAAAAAAAGTACAATCAAAATTCCCTGAGATTCATATATAGTGTAACTGGGGGTTTTGGGTTGGTTTGGTTTTTTTTTTTTTTTTGTTTGGGATCCCTTCTTATTCTGAACAGAATATGGAGAAGAAATGAAGCAAGCCTGTTAATGTCTAAAGGGGCCAGGTTGGTTGTTGGGGACCGGGGAAATAATTGTAATAATAGGAACGAGCATCATCAGAGAGATCAGAAGAGACCATGCACATACTTGATAGCCTAAGAGAACTATTTTAAAATAGATTTTGGAGATATTTATAGAAACTGGGAGAAGGCAAGTCTTCTGTTTGCTTACCAAGTCCTGTAGCTGTACAGTAATGTACAATGGCACGTAATGCAGAATATAGTTTTGATGGGAGGTCTCTTTAGAGGAGAAGATCATCCCAAATCAAAAGGTAACCAAAAGTGTTACGTACCAATACATAAAGGGATCCTACAGGAAAATGGGAAAGGAACTAGGGAGTGTAGATATCAGACAAGGGGCCGATACCTACATTTGAAAGAGGTTTGTTTAGGTTAGACGTTAGGAAAAAATTCTTTACTATGAGGGTGGAGAAGCACTGGAACAGGTTGCCCAGAGAGGTTGTGGAAGCCCCATCCTTGGTAATGTTTAAGACCAGATTGTATTGGGATTTGGGCAACCTAGTCTAGTGTATGGTGTCTCTGCCCATGGCATGGAGTTGGAACTTGGTGACCTTTGAAGTCCCTTCCAACCCAGAGCATTCTGTGATACTCTAATAAGTTCATTAACTTGAAGATATTCATGCCAATTAATAAAGTCAAACTGCTTTCAGTGGTTGTAAATCACTTTAGAGGAAGGTTGGACTAGATGACCTCTGGGAGTCGCTTCTAACCCTAATCATTCTATGATTCTATGAAATAAAAATTGTCCCTATTCTGCTGTCAAATTGCTTTGTCATACACCAGCGTTTTCTTTTCTTATGTATGTGAGCTTTCTTGGGGCCCATATATTTTTTTTCCTAAATAAAAGGTATAGAAATGAAGAAATGAAACCAAGGCAAGCAGCTGAGGCTTTCAAAGATGTCCTTCTCCTTTCTGTACCAGCTAGAAGGCACTGGAATACTCTCATGCCTGTATTCCTTTGCCTTTGTTCATGTGAGATGTCGCAACGTATGTGGAAATACATTGCTGAACTTTTATGGCATGGTTAACTTGCTACAGTGTTTATTCTGCTGGTTTTTTTGGTGAGAGTGCAACTGAGGTGACTTCCCTTAGTGGCACTATCACACTCTGGAATAAAGCAAAGCAGGAGATGGTTTGGATATATTTTATGGAATTTCTTAAACAATTCAGAGCAGAAAAAGTTTTTATTTGAATTTCTTCTTTTTTTAATGCTGTTTAGTTTGTGGTGGTATTAGCTAAAGTCTTGGGGATTTAGAATGTATTAGAAATATTTTGGCATTTTCTACAAGAGAACCTTCAGATATGTTTCACTGAAAAAATGCAGGTGTTTAAATTTAAATTAAATTACTTATTCCCTACTATTTGCTAGTTAATGAATGTAAAAATTTGCTTGTTCCTACATTGTTTGACAGGCTACCATTACCAGATCATAAATTTATGGGTTACTGGAAAACCAACCAGCCGGGAAATGGACAGCAGAAACTGCTATGTCCAACTGAAACTCAAAAAATAGATGTAAAGGTTTGTCTTTTTTTTTTTTTTAAATAATTCATAGATTTTATGTATTGGGATGTGAAGTATCTAAAATGTTATTAATTTATTCAGGGAAAAGAGTGTGTATAAAACATTGCCCTTGGTACTTCCTTGCTAGCAAGAAAAATGTACTTTTTTATATACCTAGCCCTCAAAATGTGAGATGTGCTATAAAATCAGTAAGTTTGGTCAGAAGCTTCTGAAAAGAGATTTTCAACACAATATTGAAAATACCCTAATTGAAGAACTTTGTAGCTGTTTTGGATGCATTGGAGATGGCAGGTTTCAGGCCCCAAAACTCAGGTTTTGGGTAAGATCACAAACTGCAAAGAAAGCAGTTTTCTGATTCTATTTGGCATGCAGATGAATTATTACAGTTCTTTGGAACTGCCAAGTTTGAATCTGAACTTTTAGTACAGTTTGACCACCAGTGAAAGCTTCTGAGGCCTTTGATTTCTTGCTTTGAGTTCTTGGTTTAACTTCAGTTACAGTGTATAAGGAAAAACATGAATTGTTAATGTAATGTTGAGCGAGTTATGTAATGTTCATGCAACAAGAAATTGCCATGGAACTTCTTTGAAACAATAATATTCTGATTTTTACTCTGAGTGGACTGTGTTTTCTCAGTGTATGATACCTCCTTCATGCCACTGAGCAAAAAAAGTTTCAGATCAATAAAAAACTAAAGAGGAAAGGCCCAATGGTTTCTACATTGTAAAGATAATGGTGGTAAGGACATTCAGAAATCTTGTAGAAAAGCATTTCCTTTTCCCCAGACAAGGGGGTGTGAAGGGACAGGCACTGACATCCTCTCTTTGGTGACCAGTGATAGAACCTGAGGGAACGGCATGAAGCTGGGACAGGAGAGGTTTAGGCTGGACATTAGGAAGAGGTTCTTTACTGAGAGGGTGGTCGGGCACTGGAACAGGCTCCCCAGGGAAGTGGTCACAGCACCCAGCTTGGTTGAGTTCAAGAAGCATCTGGAAGATGCACTCAGTGACGTGCTCTGACTTGTCTGGTCCTGTGTGGAGCCAGGAGTTGAACTTGATGATCCTTATGGATCCCTTCAAACCCAGAAGATTGTATGATTCTCTTTAGTATTTGGTCTGTTTCAATTGTTAATAGTATTAACAGTCTTGAAGAAGACTTCTAGATTTTAGTGCAGAATGGTGAGAGAAATATTTTAGCAAGCCCTCATTGTTATCTTTTTTTTTAGGGTCCTATGTACTTAAATATTCAAGGATTTCCTCTGGAACGACATGAAGCCAGGTCCCTCAGTTTTACAGAAGAACTCGCTTTTTGGACACTGCCTTTGGGTGAAGTTAACTTAGTTTGTGATGTCACGGTAACAAAAGGTGTGGTAAGAAAAGCTGGTATCTGTTGTATTGATCCCTGTTATTATAAATCCGTGACATATCCTAGAGATGAGGAAGAACTAGGCTGTTGACTTCATAAGTGCTCACCAATAGCCAATGGCAGAGGAGAAGAGGGCAATATTGTAATAACACCTCTTCAATGCATTTACAGTACTGAGTATTTCTGCTTACGTTTGCAGTGGAACAGAGAAGTAATACCCTGAAGGACTGAAGTATGGGAATAGAGGATATGGAGTATAGGAATGGAGTATGGGAAGAACAGCTTACCTTATTGCTCTTTATTTTTGAAACAGTAGACGAAATATAAAAATATCAGCCACTGAAATGGGAGGATAATTTCACTGAACCATTGTGGTCTTTGTAAGGATACGCATCCTTCTCAAGCTAACAGAAGGATGCATAATTAAAATAGAACACAGCCACAGAATTGCAAGTCTGTCTAGTTCTTATGTTCAACACTGTAGTGCTTCAGAAAAACAATTCTTTGGCTTTTCCTCTCTCTCTAGGTCAATTAAGTTTTAATTCAAATTGTGAAACTTGCAGTCCTGGGCTTTTTTTTTTTTGTTTTCTTCCCTGTGCTTATATGAATTAAAATTCTTTCTCACTGGATCAAGCTAACCTTAGTTCCCTATACTACTAATGTCCCAATGTGAATTGCATCATTGGGAACGTTCCTAAATGTTTTTTAGGGTTCATCATTAAATGTGTCTAAAGCTAGTGTATTACAAACAGATCACTAATGATCGGTACTGAATGCTGCCCTTTCTGTTGTAGCCATAGTTTCAAATACATTTTATTGTACTTTTATGACAATGAAGCAGAAATTACACGGCTTTGGATTGATTTTAAGAATTGTCTGAAAGCAGTACTGTCTGTGAAAAGTTCTATAGGAAGTTGTCATTTATCCTATGTTTAATTATTACATATATTAATTGAAAGGGAGGATGAGAGAAAGAGGGAGAACCAAGTGTATAAGAAACAAAAACCTCTGGATGGATTTTGTTTGTACTAGCAGGCACTGCACAATCTACATAATGTGCCTTGGACTACTTGTTTGAAGAGTTAATAGTAAGGTTCTGCCTGTTAATATTTAGTTAGTATCAAGAGACTATTTGTCTCCTTATCTTCCTGTGTCAACTGTGATAATTTTGCTGTACATTTTGCTATATCACCTGCCAAATTTGTGACACATATATTTCCCAAAAAGCCAAGCACGATGCCAGTAACTTTTCATTAATTCTATTTTCTTATTTCAGAAGATGAAACCGAAGATATTCTTTATGTTACTACATGCAATCCTGTTTCCTTGTACTTCATGAATGTCTCTAGCAAGAGTGGATACTTTGTGGATCTTTATGACCTCTTCCCAAGAACAGTTGGAAATGTCTGGCAACCATTTGTGACAGTGGCACCACTGGGAAATCCACTCAAAGGTCAAGTGGTTCTACATGAAGAGGAGGTAAAAAAAAATAAAATACAGTTTAGTGATGAGCAAAGTGGTATCATGAGGGTAGGATTGCTGAGGAGTCTACTGCTATGAATTGAAATAGTCTGGACAAACCTACCCCTTTCGTTTTCACTATACTACCCTTTTTCACTATACTTGAAGCTTGGTGAAGCTTTAGTTGCTATGTGGAGATTTTCTTCTTGCTGCAGTGTCCTTCTGTGTTCCTGAAGATGAGTTCTGTTTATCTTATTTCTCTTACTGGTTTAGGGAGACTCACCTTTATGGGAGAAAGGGAGATTGTGAGTTGAGTTCAGTCATCCGTCACGTTTGTGTTGGGGTTTAACCCAGGCTATCAACTATGCACCACCCAGCCAGCCACTCACTCCCACCAGTGAGATAGGGTGGGGGAAGGGTAAAAATGAGAAAACTCCTGGGTTGAGATAAAGACAGTTTAATAGGTAAAGCAAACGCCGTGGACACAAGCAAAGCAAGCAAGGAATTCATTCACCGCTTCCCATGGGCAGGCAGGTGTTCAGCCATCTCCAGGAAAGCAGGGCTCCATCATGTGAAACGGTGACTTGGGAAGACAAACACCATCACTCGGAACATCCCCCTCTCACTACTTCTTCCCCAGCTTTATATGCTGAGCATGTTGTCATATGGTATGGGATAGCCCTTTGGTCAGCTGGGGTCAGCTGTCCCAGCAGTGTCCCCTCCCAAATTCTTGTGCATCCCCATCCTACTCGCTGGTGGGGTGGTGTGAAGAGCAGAAAAGGCTCTCCTCAGCAATAATGCAAAGATCCCTGTGTTATCAGCACTGTTTTCAGCACAAGTCCAAAACACCACCATATACCAGCTACTCTGAGAAAAATTAACTCTATCCCAGCCAAAACCAGCACTGTTTGCACAGTGTTAAGTAAAAAAAAAAGCTGGTTTATACTGTGAAATTAAGCTCTCCAATCTTATCCCCTTTTCTACTTTTCAAATAGTATATGAAAGAGACATTTTGAGTCACAAACTAAAATGTTGCTCGTATTTATTTTATGCCACTTATTGATTTGTTATGTTAATCATGATATTTCTCCCTCGAAACTTTGAAGTACTGAGACTAGAAAGAAGCCTATGTAAGCCTTGGCGTGTAGTTTATCAGCAGTGTAAATTTAGAACCTTCTAAATTATAACTTCAGTGTTGGTTTGACTAAAATTTTTTTTTTAAAGTCAAGTATTACATACTTCCTGTGTACTTTCCACTTTCCATTATTATCAGTGGACTGCTTGGAACATTTCCAATTCAAAACTTCTTTGAGTGGGAAGAGACAAGAGTTGATACCGTGCTGTTGCTGTTGTTTTTAACATGGATAATAGTTTATTATGTTACCTGTCATAGTGGTTTGACATAGGCATTTGGTTGGTTTTTCCTTTTGCTGTTCTGAATTTCTTCTGCCCATTTTTCAATAGGTGAGAGATTTGAATCTAGAAGAACCTTTCCTGCATAGACTTGGGCTATTAAGTAGGTTTTGATCATGTCATAACTTGTGTCTTTGCAATACTGTTGTTCCAGGAACATTTGTCAAGTGTTGACACCAATTTCTGATCTCCAACACTAAAGATAAACTTGATGCCTTGTGAGAAACACAATTCTTCTGCTTTAGTAGAACTGCCTTTGCCTTCTTTGGCTTTGCCTTGGACAATTTCTGATGCCAACTAGAAAAAATAGGATTCTGAAGTTACCTGCTCATGGTGATTGCCTGTATGTTTGTCTGGAACAGCTATGGAAGTAACATTTGGGCTATTTCGAGGCATGCACAACACATTTGTTCAGTCCCAGACAGTCTTTGGCCTTTTTTGTAGAAGTCAGTGCAGGAAACTATAAAGCAGATGGTAGTCTATCTCGTGTCTGAGAATGTATAGAATGTCTCATAGTTTTTAATGTAAAGCCTAGCAATATTAGCTGCTTTCTAAGTCTCTGAACTTCCTACCATGAAAATACTGCCCTGCTAGTTTTGTTTTTAACCAAGTCACGGCAGCATTTTTACATTGGCAGCAAGGTTTTTATTAAAGGTTCATCTGTGAAGCTTTAGGTAGCTAACTCTGAGACTGGTTTTGCCTGTCTTTGTAGGATAGACTTTTCAGTGATGGTGTGATTTAAACATTAAAGTTTGTTCTGTGGACAGACAATAGTAGCTCGATGCCACTTTACAGATGACTTCAGCTGAGCTGTGACCTCATGTTTTTCTCTGACAAAACTTAAACATTGCTAGTGTCAGATTTGGCTTTCTTAGCACATGCTACAGGTGAACAAATCCTGCCTGAAAATAAACTTGTTTTACACTGCTGAAAATAATATAGAATTACCTTATTCTGAATGCTTTGCATTGTCTTAGAACGTTTTTGCATAAATTTAACAGTAAGAGAGACCTTCTCTGGAGACATTCAAGACAGATCTGGACACATTCCTATGTGATCTAATCTAGATGATCCTGCTCGGACAGGGTGATTGGACTGGATGACCTTTCAAGGTCCCTTCCAACTCCTAACGTTATGTGATTCTGTGATTCTGTGACCATACTTATTGAGTGTGAAAATACATTTCATTAAACCACAAGCTTTATTGCAAAAAGTAGAAGTATATTTAGGACACTATTCGAAAGTAATTTGAGACTTCTTGAAGAACTCATGTAGGCTTCTTGTGCAATAAAAATTATAAGAAAGGGTTCTCTTTCTGTTTTTATGTTTGTTTCCATGGACTACCTTAATAATTTATTTAGGATTGGTGTTTAAATGAGGCATGAAAGCACAGGTCAGATGAGTGCTGCTGTTTTAGTCTTCACAGCCACTGCAATCCTTCCTTCTTTTAGGGTTCATGTATTAGAATCACTGGATTTCTAGTTCCCACTGAATCAAACAAGGGATTCTCAGTTAATTTAGTTTTTCCAAAGAGAACTTTAGAGTTTTATTCCCAACTCTTTCTACAGTAAAGCCACAGAAAAATAATGTGCTTTCTTTGTGCCTCTGTGAAATAAGGTGGATATTGCTGTCTGTTAAATTAAATCCATTATTATTGATGTTAGCAAGTAAACACATAGTCTATGCTAAGCATCCAATCACCTTCTGTATCACTTGGGAGGATAAAGGTACAAGAGCACTTCATCCAGGCTAGGGTAGAGCATGGTGAATTGCTCTCTGGAGGTGCCTCTCTTTCCACCAGCCACAGAAGCCGCCTTGACATGTAGTCAAGAAGCCTTCCTTCAGCTGTACTGTGGTCATAGGCAGTCATAAGCTCAGAATTTGCAACATTCACAGGTTGAGACAAGTAGATTATTGGCACATCTGTATTTCAAGCAAGGCTCCAAGGGTCAGCTACTTGTGCTAAGGGTGCATCAAGGAGATCTTCAAGAAAAACAGGTGATATAAATGATGTTTGTGAGGCTTTAGAGGGTTGTCTACATGTGCTTGCAAAAGGACCAAGAAGTATGAACAGTATTTCTAGAAATAAGTTGCATTTATTAAGTAAAAAAGTCCACTTGATAGCTGATATTTCATATATAACAAAATCCATTAATTAGACAATACTAAAAGCAGAATATTTTTCACTTGTTTTTTTTTCCTTTTTAATTATATTAAAGGTTTTTGGAGGTGGATGTTTCTAACTAAGTTACAAAAAGAATGATTTGAAATGGATAATACCTTCTTGGAAAGGATGAGGTGACAATACTGTGGCTCTTCAAATAAGCTTGTGTGATTTATTTCCCAGATGACAACCACCTGGATTCAATAGAGCCCTCCAGTGAAATAAAGAGAAAAATCACTATTCCTCTATTCCCTTTTATATAAAATTTTACTAAGACTAAAATCCTTGGGGATTTAACTTAATACAGCAAGTCAGAGGTTTATCTGCTTTTAGGCCACCTTTACATCCTCTTGGAAGAAAGAATACATGGTTCGGTTCCTCACAGCAGCCATTGGTCTCAGTGAACGCAGCCTGTTTTGATTCTTATCTTTTTGTTCAGATTAAGCTGATAAACTTTGGAAAGACTTTTCAAAAATCTCCATTTATTACCTAATAAGATGTGAATTCATGTTTTCAAAGCAGCAGTGCCTCTTCCCTGTCCTCCCTGTGAGAAATTAAGGGCATACCCCTATTTATGAAGTTTTGTGCCTGCCTGTTTCACTTTTTGTGCCTATTGCTTTTATGGAAGGAGAGCAAATATGGGCAAAAAAAGAATTTTGATAAATTTATGCATGATTTTTATATGGGATTATAGGAGGAAAATGCCATGGGGAATTGATCTGCATACAAATTAACTGCACACTTCTGTTTTTTCTCACAAGCACTTTGCTCTGTTGAAAGGCTACAGCTGGACAGACAGGGTAACATGGTCCTGTCAGCATACTTTACCTCTGCTTTTACCTTTCTCGGTCAGAAAGTGAGGCGGGGGTGAGGCCAGTGTTTTTCCTTGTCCCATGAGCTGCTGGAGCTCTGTGTCAAAGCTCTCCAGTAGCAAAAGATTGAGCAAGTCTGTGGCACAGAAGCTGACACAGATACACCTCAATTTGGAAATGGTAAACATCCTCTAAAAGAAGATTTTTTTTTAATAGTTTGTGATCAAGGGTAGGGAGGCTCTTCAAAGGAAACTGAACAGGCTGGATTGATTGGCTGAGACCAGTGGGATGAGGTTCAGTAAGGCTAAGTGCAGAGTCCTGCACCTAGAACATAACAACCCCATGCAGTGCTACAGGCTTAGGGAAGAGTGGCTGGGCAGCTGTCAGGCAGAGAAGGACCTGGGGGTGTTAGTTGACTGTCCACTGAATATGAGCCAGCAGTGTGCCCAGGTGGCCAAGAAGGCCAATGGCATCCTGGCTTGTATCAGAAACGGCATGGCCAGCAGGAGCAGGGAGGGGATTGTGCCCCTCTACTCAGCACTGGTGAGGCTGCATCCCAAGAGCGGTGTACAGTTCTGGGTCCCTCACTACAAGAAGGACATTGAGATCCTGGAGCAGGTCCAGAGAAAGGCAACCAGGTTTGTGAAGGGTCTGGAGAACAAACCTTATCAGGAGCGGCTGAGGAAGCTGGGGTTGTTTACTCTGGAAAAGAGGAAGCTGAGGGGAGACCTTATCGCTGCCTACAATTACCTGAAAGGAGATTGTAGAGAGGTGGATGATGGTCTCTTCTGCCAAGTGACAGGTGACAGGACAAGGAGAAAAGGCCTCAAGCTGCACCAGGGCAGGTTCAGACTGGATGTCAGGAAGAAATTCTTCACCGAAAGAGCTGTGGAACAGGGAGGTGGTTGAGTCACCATCCCTGGATGTATTTAACAGACGGGTAGATGAGGTGATCGGGGATATGGTTTAGGAGAGGACAGGTACAGTTGCACTCGATGATGTGATGGTCTTTTCCAACCTTGTAATTCTGTGATCTGGCCTGAAACACGAGTGGGGTCCTGTGTATAGAAAGACATGCAACCTACTGTTAGCAATGTCTTGAAACCTCTAGTTTCTATAATACTCTGATGTATGTGTTCAGGAGGAGTGTATTTTCTAAAAAACACCTAATTGACATTATTAAATTATCTTCTCTTTTTTTGGATAATGTATAAGACTCTCCTTTTCCATGTAGAAAAGGAAAGGTGTGCTTATTTAGAGGTGTGCTTATTTAGATGTGTACATTCTACAGAAAAGGTGAAAACTTTTTCTATGAGGACAAAGTTTATATCTCTATTTACTGTTCTCAGTTTGCTGAAATCTCTAATATAATTAAGTCTCCTAAATCATCTGATAGACTCAACTGACATTAATTAGAATACCAGTTGAAATCTCCTTGTATACATGGAAGTTTGAGCCCCAAACCATGAATTCTTGCACAGGCTTTTTTCACTTAAACCTAATGAACATGATACATCTATATCTGTGCTTAATAGTTAAAAGCTCAGGATTGCTACAGGTACATCATTCAGCGGGTCATTGAGTGACACTCAGGAAAGGTACTTGTGGGACAGGAGGTAAGGTGGAGACTGTACAGAGGGGGTTACCCTACCAAGCTAAGAATCAGCATCATCTGAAGCTGACAGCTAAAAAGATTATGTGAGCTTTCTTGCTCAAGACATGAATGCTGAGGGCAGAAGAGAATGAAACTGAGAGTGAGTATAGAGAAGATAATCAAGAGGGTTAAACTGATTTGTTTGTACTGTCACACTCTGAAGTTGGAGTGTATTTCTTCCCCTAACTCTCCTCTCTGTCTGAGAGACCATAAGGAACAACTTCTCATACCAGCAAAGTGAAATCACAGCTCTGTTTGGTTTAAGGCCTTTTAAGAGGAAAATGCTGGCTAAAATAAAAACAGCAGCAAGGAAAGGGAAACTTTGCAGTAACTAAAAATAAAGGCACACCACTTCATGAGATTGGCTATTGCATCTGTCCAGAGTTTGGAATTCCAGACATCAGGGTCGGGAGGTCGCCCAGAGGTTACTTTTCTCACAGTCAAGAACAAACACAGCAGAATTGCACACTAGTGTCTTTTCCCAGCCCACTTGAAAAGTTGCCAGAACTGCTCTTGGATGTGTTTGCAAGTGATGTGAAAATCTATTCTTAAACACAGACAGAATATACATCAGTCACCCTCTACAGAAGGAAACAATTAATATCAAAAGGGGTGGAGTAGGTGGAGTAGAGGGGCTTTTTATATTACCAACTGCTCTCATAAATTTAACACTAAGTGGAAGAATGTAATTGATTCATATGTGTTCTTCATCTGACATGGAAGGCTAATGCATTGCTTTGGTTCAGCACTGCTGTTGCAGAATTATATAAATAAAATATGGAAGAAAACCAAAATCCAAAGCAAATGCCCTATTTTCTTTTTTTTTTTCCCAAGCCACATTTATGTAATTTTGGTTTGTAATGCATAAGCAAACTTCTTTTTTTAGAGGTATTGAACTCTAGCTGAAATTCCAGAATGCTCCAAATAACATGGTAATATTTTAAATGCTTTACCATATTTAGCTTCAACTGACTGCAGTTATTAAATAAAGCTAATTCTTCCAAATGATACTAGTGAAAGTAGATGAAGCATACCCAAAAAGAGCTAAACCACTGTGACTCAGATTGTTTGTATTTGTTTTATTCAGGAGAATTTGTGGGAATTTACATTTTACTCCCTTAACATCTATCGTGCGTGTTATTGCAGATGTTGTACATAGGGAGTTTACTTTTGGTAAGTTCTTGCAGAAGCTAATGTCCTTGCAGAACCTAACATTTCCCTGAGAGGCAAACAAAATTTCAACCCAGGGCTTAATTAACTTCTTTTGTACCTTTTAAATTTCATTTGATGTGGTTCAGATTGGTCCTGAATGATTGTTCTCTTGAGTTCTTAATTAAATTAGGCTCAGATATAGTGCTTTGTGAAAATAAATGTTTAAAATGTCCCCATCCTTTGACATCACATGTAAACCCTGGGTCACTGATTAACTGAGAAATCTGAAGAATTCAAAATTTAGCAAACAATATTTTCACATGCGATATGTGGAGGGTGCTTGTACCACCCTATTCAGCATCCTGTCTGCTTCTCATCTCCATCCTCTTGAGTCTACCTGCTGTCCTCTTCATCCATTCTACCTCTGACACAGAATCACATACTGGTCTGGGCTGGAAGGGACCCCAGGCATCATTGGGTTCCAATCCCCCTGCCACAGACAGGGCCACCAGCCTCCAGGACTGCATCTAGACAAGGTTGCCCAGGGCCCCATCCAACCTGGCCTTGAACACCTCCAGGGTTGGGGCATCCACCACCTCTCTGGGCAGCCTCTTCCAGCACCTCACCACTCTCAGTAAAGAACTTCCCCTTGATATCTAACCTAAACTTTTCCGCATCCAGCTTAACTGATACTGTGACTTGTCTCATCGTGCAGGTCACAGAATTGTCGTGCACTGGGTTGTTAAAAAGGCTCCGTGGTATCAGAAATAAGATCCTGGAGAGAAAGTGCTAAGTCATTTCTTCTCTCACCTGTTTTTCACCTTCAGTGGAACTTAAGTAATGGGTACTTAGAGGAATGCCAGGAAAACATGAGAACTGAAGTGAAATATTTTAGTGACTTAACAGAACAAAACTGGTATGTCTTTCAGCTATAGCTGACTACAGATTGGACATGTAAGCCATACTGGTCTAGTTCCTAGAGCTAATGGAGAAACAAATGTTAGATGTATACATAAAACATTATGGAAAAATTGGAATATCATTACATTTCAATACATTACAATATCATACATTTTTGTATGTATTTAAACTCTATAATTAAATTTCTCCATGAGCTTTGAAAAGAAGCGAGAAGATTCAGCCTATATTTTCCAACAAAAAGTTTAAGTTTTTAAAGTGTTCTAAGTTGCTAGAGTTCCAAAAGTGCTTCAGATAGATTTCCTGTAGTCTCTTAAATGGGCTTTAGATGTACATGTATCTGCTTTTCATTTACAGAGCAATGTTGTGTTGCTGCTGGATACAAAGAGAGGTGCCCTTCGACGACTTTTGCTCTTACCAGATGCTCAAGAGTCTCCTAAGAGAATATCTTTGTGGAGCAGCAAAGAAGAGATGGTAAGGAATAGCACCTGTCTCTGTGGTACCAAGTTGTTTGTTTTTTGTTTTTTTTTTTAAATCAAGGCTTAATATTGGAAAAACTGCTACAGCATCATTTATCATTTTATTTTTACAGTCCAAGGACTTAGTTATTTTCTCTATGTTAAAATGTCTTACTCATAAAAAAGCATTGTTATGGAATGCTTATATGAAAAATGTAAATAATTTGTATTTTCTGAGGATATCTATCTTGTAAATATCCCTCTTTGGAGCTAGAGCTGGGAATAGAATAATAGAACCTTTTTTTTATAGGGATTATGTCCCAAGCAATGAACTCAGTTATGATACAGTTATATGACTTGGGACAGGCAGGCTAGATAGCATTTTGTGAGGTAATTGATGTTATGGATTACTGTAAACAAAGGAAAATGTAGTACACTTTCAGGGAAGTCACGGAAACTCCCTGGGACAAACACAACAAGTGCTAATTGCTCTATGATATATTTTTGTACAGAGCAACTACAAAATGTGCCGAGAGTTTTCACACAAAAACTGGCTGGTCTTCTACAAAGAAGCAGGGTGAGAGTAAATTATATCCTTGTATTGTATCAATTAATAATAGATTTCTTCTTGTACATCCCTATCTGATTATTATTTTCTTTGCTTTCTAATTTACAGAAACCGCCTTATTGTACTGGATGTGTTAGAGGGTCAGACACATACCATCTCACTTCCAATCAATCTGAAATCTGTTTTCCTGGTGGCAGAAGACCGGTGGCTCTTGGTGGAAAATGAAACAAATCAGTTAGTTATGCCTAGGGGTTTTCTGATGGCATTACGTCTTCTTTGTGTCTTGTTTATATTCAGGAGTTTCAGTCCTTGTCTCTGACTTGGGTTTGTGAGTTTGGGAGACTTAAACAATTGGTGTTTAAGATGCAGATTTGCTTGAGTGAAAGTAGAGTTCTAGAGTAGGAAATGGACAGGAGATGCCTGCCTAAATTCACGCCTCTGAAAATCTAAACTAGGTTTGATGGTATGTATGTTCACACTGGTTTTACTGAGGTGGAGTTGATCTCTAGCTATGAGAATGCTGGTTGACCTCGCTTTGGAAATACAGCCGCATCATCCAGAGTTAGTACCCACTTGCTTTACTTCATGCTGACATGAAAGAAATACCACTCTGCCATCTTGTTTTTATAAATGTACAGCAAGTAAATGTGTGCAAATAGTTACCAGAGAACAAATGTGCCACTTGCTGGCTTACCCTTTCCTAGCTCACAGATGTTTGGTAGCTCATGTATAGTTTTAGCAAAAGGTGTTGATAACCTTGTTTATATAAATGTAGAATGTTTTTGCCATTTCAGTAGATAGAAGTTATTGTTTAGAGTTACAATCTTAAGACTTTTTATAAATGTGTATCCTTTACAGGAAATTTCTTTTAACCAAGCATGCCCGTATGGAAGCCGAAGACAGTGAGGTTTGCCAGCTGTATGTATTGAGCGAAGAGCCAGCTGAGATGGGATTTGGCTTAACAGCAGGTATTGAATGCATGCTTGGCTTGTTTTTTGAGGGGTTGGGGTTTTTTTGTGTGTGTGTGTGTGATTTCTGTGCTTGCAGCTGCACAAACAAGGCTCTTTAAAGGTCTGGGTAACCTTCTCTGAGTCTTCTTTTGTCCTCTCCATGTCATGTTTGGTTAATAACCTTTCACAAAGCATGAAAAATTCCATGCTCAGACTTGTTTGAATAAAGCATCTTTGTTTCATTGTAGCATTTAAGACTTCCAGTCATGGACTTTCAGGAAATGTACAGAATGGAAAAAAAGGCAAAAAGAAGACTAGGGAGGAATTAGAACATAAGTATGTTCTAATAAGATCAAGTATGTTGATGAGTCCAATCTGAGTGCTATTGCAAGTTTTTTACACACATTCAAACAAGCTAGAAGACATTTCCCAACACGTAAAAAGCCGAAAGACCTATAGTTGAAACAGAACAGGAGTCACACTTTCTAAAGTTTGTCAGCTAGTGTGCAGGAGGCATCGAGGCCATCACACTCATTTTAAAAGATAAAACTCCCAGATGGTGTTAGTCATTGAGACATGTCTTTGCTAAAGAAGGAAGCAGCAATCTCCAGTGGCCATCATTCTGCCTAGTAAAATTGGCCTGTCTTCAGATCTGATGGTATTTTCCATGCTGAACATTTGACCATGATGCACAAAATCTTTAGTCTCCCTGATTTGATAGCACTGGAAGTATGTGTGCCCCGCCTAACAGTTCACAGGTTTTGGCCTATCTCCAGCGTGTCTCAAAGACACAGAGGACAAATAGGTTTATATCTTGTTGAGGTGAGGAAGAAGTTCTGTGTTGGTCCTTGTGGTCAGCATTAGTATGAAGAAAGAGATTAATGCAGTGTAATAGATGTAAGCAGATATTATTGGCAAATAACAAATATGACTTACTTTACACAAAGAACAACAAATTAGATAGCAAAGACTGTAACCACAGCTTAAATATCTAGAATCCTTTTTATCTCTTGTGCAGTTTACTCTATTAACTTATCAAGCTCTATCAGACCACAGTAGTTTCCTTCCTCTTATTACCTTATTTAGAAACCATTATAGAGTATCATTCCTCAGATGGGTAGAAACATTATTATTATAATTTCCAGTCTCAAAGTATTTGTGGATAGTTTATAGCTGCATGCTTTTTGTGCTATTTTTGTCCTTTGTTATCTTATTTCTTCTCTCTCAATCTAAAAGTTATCATATCCCCTCTCCACTTTTTTCCAAATCATCCAGCAAACCCCGAATGTAACATCTTCAGCCGGTTCTCATTCTTTGAGGCAGAAACAGGGGCAGGAGAAGTAAGAAAAGGTAGACCAGTGTGGTTTTGCCACTGACCTAAACCAGTAGCCCATTCATCCTTTGAGGGAGGAAAGATTTTCTCCTGCTGCCAGGTAAACGAGATAGCCTGCCCATTGAAGTGGGAACAGTGTATGCTGTGGAGCTAAAGATAGCGGGTTCTGGCTGTGTTGATAATTTGAGGTTAAAAGGACGTTACAGTTGCACAGGATAAAATTTAGTTTTCCTTAGCTTAAAGAAAAAGAAAATGAAACTACTATTTACCAGAAATGTATTACAAATAACATAAATTAAATTGCAAAGACAGCCAGACAGCTACCAAGAAATGTCACTTTGACACTTAGCTGTACAAACCTACATTTTCCCTTTTTGTGCATTTACATTATAACAATCTTCAATGAGATCACATGCTGCTCTATTCCATAGGCTTCCTGCCTCATTTCCACAGCAGAGGGCAAATTCAAGTGCTATAAGCAACCACAAAGCTAGTATTTCCTGATTTTAAATATTTAACTTTAGAAAAAAGGCATTATTTCCTGTCTTCTTTTCTACGTTACAGCACAGTATAATCAGATCTTCTACTTTTTAGCAGTTTTATGCTCAAAGTAAAAGCAATGATCATTGCTCAGCACTCTTACGGTTAATATTGTTTCCTACTGCACATCTGGATTTAATGACTTTCATTTTAATTTCCCAATTTAGCATCAGAGCTGTGCACCCCGCATGTTGTTTCAAGTGACCAGCTATCTTCAGAAAACCTCAGTGCAGCTGTGGGACAAAAGATCAGCTCCCCCAACAGGATTTTCTCAGATGAACATAATTATGCTACTATTGTTATTGGTTTCCCAGACCTTTTGGTAAATACTCAGCATTGTTATACAGTGACGTAATACGATCTCATTTATTGTGTAACCAGCTATGTACCTGTTTGCCAAATGATATGGAAAAAGAACAGAATAACAATAGGTGACAAGTTTGCGTAGTGTAAACCCATGGTTTGGTGAGGTAGTCTAATCTAGAAGCATTTTAGTGGAGTTTGTAATAATAAGACATTGGACACCATCACGTCTAGCACAGACAACATTCATTGATGGTATTCATTCGGAATAGTGTTGGCTAGAGGAACACTTTCTAAATCATGTGGTTTTATACATTTTTAATTAACCACTGAGAAAAAGGGTATCAGTGTCATTATGGAGTGTTCAGTGTGAAATGTTTGCTCAGCGTATAGCAGCTAGCAAGGTACCAGATTAAAAAAAAACAAAAAGAAAATAGAGAAAATGATAACCAAATTACACAGCCCTTTCAGTATCTACTAATGTCGGTAAGAGTAAATACTGGATGTAATTCATGGTGCTCATTCCTGTGACACAGTTCCAAAAAGACCAGAAAGAGAAGTGAAACTTTCCAGTTAAATGACTAAGGCTGTTGCAAGGGGTTGAGGTAAACACAGGGTAGATAAAAGCAGTATACCTAACTCTTTGGTGTTATTTCTGTTTACTACTTAGTGAGACATAAAAAGGGTGGTACTTATGAAATAAATAATTCTGTGTCATGTTTGCCTAATAAGTGGGGGAAATTAGAAAATTGAACTGTTAACAGATACAGACTTTGGCGAAGTAAAACAATTGAATATAATACTCTGAAATACAGAATGATTCAAAACCATGATTTTCTCAAGACATTCTCTGTCTTTGCAATTAGCTTTTGAGTTTTACTTGGTTTGGATTTATATTACCTGATTGATTATACTAGCTTTTAATTTACTTTACTTTTATTTAAATAAATAATTAGATAAATAGATAAATAGATTGATGGTAAAGGGAGGTAGTCTAAAGGAAGGTATGTGAGGGTGGTGGGACAGAGGTTCCATTCAGTGCTTAGTGTTAATGGTGTAGGATGAACAAGATTTCTAAGCTTCTATTCATAGTAGCAGTGTTCAGCTGACCAAACGTAGAGGCCTTCTTCAAGATGAGATTATTTATTCTCTAGTAATTTATAGCGGGAAATGAAACAATTGGCTCATGTGGACGCCTACAATTATGTCTCTGAACCCATAGCTTAATCCCAGTCTATCTTTAAATTCGTTACTGAAATACCTGTTTGTATTCATCTCCTTTAGTGGAAACTTAGGAAACAGTCTGATCCTGGTTTAGTTTATTTCACTGCTTTCTCTTCATGGTTCAGTGTGAAAAAGAAAAAAAAAAGTTTATTCAACTTCAGATCTTGAAAGATTCTCAATTCCTAAAGTCATGAAGGTGGTCTGTTCTTTTTTAACTCATGTAGGAGTTTTAATGACAGAATATTTCAGGTCTTGTCATGCGTTGACATGAGAGGTAGCTGCAGTAGCTACATTTGATTTGACATTAGATAAAAAGTGTAACTTATGAAGGAACTTTTGTGCTTAGGTTCAGTAATAGTGATATTTTGTTCATTGGATTCCTTCTCTCTTGCAGTCTCCTAATGAAGTCTATAGCTGGAAAAGAAACTCCTCTCTGAGTCACAAACGTGCTTCTCCTTCTGATCCATTTTATTATGGAGCCCAGAGGAAAACGGGAGCTGCAAAACAAATCAATTGTGTTACTTTATTGGCTTCAAATCAAATAGTCAGAATTTTAGCACCTGGAGATGTGCCTTTGAAAGACATTTACCCAAAAGGTAAGAGGTTCATATACTTGTACTGCAACAACTGTACACCCTTGGTTTTGTTTTGTAAACTGCAGTCACTCATGCACTTTCCAACAATGTTTTTAAAGAATCACAAAGAAAACATTTGAGAAGGAATGAGAGTAGTTACACTCATTTTCAGAATTGGTTTGGATCTTATTAACATTCTGAAGTCTAATTATGGGGAGTTAACAGGCTTCCCTCACTGAATATCCCAGTAGATGCGATCTCCTTCTGTTCGCACTGGGAACCAGCTACAGGAATATGATCATTCCAGATCAACAGTCATCCTTCACCAGTAGTTCCAACCCCTGCTCAGTGTCACACAGACATGCAGTGATGAGACAAACCTGTTTCCCATCTAGACCATGTTGTTCTGTCTCCAGCAGGGTGAATAGGAGAGTTTGTTTGGGAATGCCTGTGAGCCTGGCCACTTCTGTGTCTTTCCCTTCATACTTTCGCAACATTCGCAGTTGTTTTGCTAGGGATATTGCAGGGGACATTCCTGCCTCAGCCTTGGAATCTCGCTTGTCTAGTCGCTCTTCGAATTTGTGTGTCCCCACAGCAAGCTCTCAAGTTCACTGCTCTACCTAAACAACTGAAGTCCTACCAGGTTTAGCATTAGTCCCTAGTTCTAGCATTGCAGACTTGGGTGAACGACAGTTCTGCGTTAACCTTAACCATCACCTTTGTAACTTTGTAAACTTCAGTCACATCTCGCTTTCTCTCCAAGCTGAAGAGACCCAGGCTCTTTAGTTAGAATCATAGAGTATCCTGAGTTGAAAGGCACCCATAAGGATCATCAAGTCCCACAAGTTCTTCTCTTGTCCAAGAGAATGTTGCTCATGCAACATTCACATATAAAGGCACCACCATCCACCATGCACTAATGAAGCAGGTATTGACTGCAGACCTTCAGGCTTTTTTGTGCTGCTGTGCCAAGCTTTCTGTTACCATTATATCTTTAGCTCCTTCATCCAGTGACTAAAAATAGACTAATTAGTGCTAAATAATAGCATTTCTGATTTTTGCATTAATTACCTCTAGAAATCTCCAAGGGAAAGTCATTATGAAAAGACAAATAAACCCTAAAAATATTTGTGCGGGGGGGGGGTTAATTCATCGCACAAGAAGCTTTTCCTGATTTGTTCTGTATATGAACTCCCTGTCCCAGAAGAAATGCTTTATTCCAAATTAACTCCCTTTTACAAAATAAATGTTCAAATCTCTATCCTTGTTTTATGCAAGTTAACTTCCCTCGTAGAGAGAGACTTTTATTTATTACTAAAAGGATAGAACATTTACTTGACCAAAGAGGCAAAAGCAAGGATATAAACAGTGTAGAAAACTTAAGATACCTGTATCTGTAAAGAAAAGGTTAGCTTTTAAAAAGATTAAAATTAATACATAGTTAGAGTTAGCATAGTGATCCTGGAAATAATTACATCACTTCAGGCTGTAATCTTCTCATACTTTATAAACTGCTGAAGGGTCATACTGGGTCTTTTTTTTTAAGCCTTCACAGTTAAAAAAAAATCTGACTTTGAAGTGGATGGCATAAAAATTCAGAGGGTAAATCTTCTGAGCCTTTGAAAAAATTAGTTTATTAATTTGGGAGGGAAGGATACAGTGTTTCCAAATGATACTTAAAATTGAGATCTTGACAATTATTTGTAAAACACTTTTAAGTTGCTGTGGTATATAATACTTTATAATGCTAGATAAATATAATTAAAAACCAGGAAACATTCTTCATGAATCCTGTGTATCAGTGACCTGAGCAAATTATCTGTTTGAGAATTGGATTCTCTCTGACTGAGCGATTTAATTTATATCTGGTTTTATAGCTGAACAAGATAATAACTTTTTTTTCCCTCAACTATGGTGAAATATATTCATGACTAGTGATTTATAGCTTTAGATTTATGGGAAGTTTTATGAGGTATAGTTCATTCAGTGCTTTATGCCCATTTAAGTTGAAAGATTTAAGGCCTTCTTGCAGACCATTGCCATTGATTTTTTTTTCTAAACGACATTTTAATTTATGAATTACCAAAATTGACCTTAATTGAAACATGTTTAATATGAATACAATTAAATTGAACCTGAATAATGCTGTTGGTTTTCTATTCCAAACCCTTTTTTTTTTTCAGGACATCAGACATTTCCATTTATCAGTTAATGATCAGGTAGAGTCCTACAGAGACCTGTGCTACTCAGCATGGTCATGAAAAAATAAAAAAATGAATGAACAGTGATGTGACAGTGGTTGCTGATGAAACTGGTCATTATTAATGGTAGAAAGGTTGCACCATAAAGAATTACAGGAGGACATAATGCTGACTGCAATAAAAATGGCAGATGAAATTCAGTATAGATACAATGCATGTAAAGGAAGAGAGAAGTCATAATTCTACATCTAAAATGGTGGGGCTGATAGTACATCTCAGGAGCATGATCTTGGTGTTATGATAGTTTCATTAAAATATCATTACAAAGCTCAGTAGCAGTAAAAAAACAATTCAAATATTAATGATTACTAGGGAAGAAACAGAAGAGAGAGACAACATCTTTGTGCTTGTGCGTAAATCCATATGTCCTTAACACTGTGTAGTTTTGGGCCCTTGTTTCAAGATGGAAGAAGGCTGAACTTAGATCAGAAAGGGTAACAAGAGCATATGGTGGACTTCTACAAGAACATATATGGCTTGGAGATGATGTGGAAAGAGCAACCATTTTGCTTCGTATCAGAGTTAGAGAGCAGCTATTGAAGGTAGTAGGAATTTCATTTAAAAAAAAAAAAAAACAACAAGAGGTGATTCTTCACAGAGCAGGGAAGCAACTTGTGAAACTCCTTCCCAAAGGGTGGTGTTAGTGCTGTGTGGTGGTTTAACTGAGCAAACAGCCAAAACAACGACACAGCTGTTCACTCACGCCCCCACCAAGTGGGATAGATGAGAAAATCAAACTGAAAAAAATCAAAGGTAAAACTCATGAGTTGAAATAAAGACAATTTAACGGGACATAAAAGGAAGATAACAACAACAATAGTAATCACAGAGTATACAAAAAAAGTGATGCACAGTACAATTACTCACCAATACTCAGCTACTTGTTGAGCTTAATTGCCTCCTGGCCCACATCCCAGTTTAATACAGACCACGACATCATTTGATATGGGTTATATCTTCGGACAGTTTGGGTCAGCTGTCCAGGCTGTGTCCCATCCCAGCTTCTTGGGTGCCCACCACCCTCTCATTGGCAGGCCAGTATGAGAAGCTGCGAAGTCCTTGAATGCTTGGCAACAACTAAAATACCACTGTGTTATCAGCATGATTCCCATCCTAAATCCCAAACACAGCACTATACCAGCTGCTAGAAACAAAGTTAACTCTATCATGAGGACATGCTAAAACCAAAGTAAAACTGGGCAAACTCATGGGAAGTTGCTAAATAAATAGATATAAAAACATAGACACTACTTTCAGCTTAAGAAGCCCCTATATTTGAACCATTCTTAACTTTTCAAGTATCTAACTACTCTTGGAGATGGGATACTAGAGGGACCTAGCATTGCCATTGATAGGACAAAAATTCAGAAAAAGAGAATGCAGAAGAAAAGAGACATGTATTCATGTACTGACTTGGAAGGTGAACTCCTACTTTGCTAGTCCTTACCGTACCCATTTGAGATCCAGTATTTGTAATCCTTGCTGTTGGGCTACTGCTTCTTCTGGAGTTTGCCTCTTAGTCTTGCTAATTGTCAGGTATTTAATTGAATGCATGTTTAACTGCTACCAGTAGCTGTATCACAGTCTTGGTCCCTTGAAGATTCAGTTGGTTATTGCTGATTGTGCTGCATAATTCACGGGGTCTCTGGATGTTTGGTGGTTCATCTGTGTTGTTGTTTCTGCACTGGAAACCTGCAGTTACTTACCTGCGGAAGTTGTGTAAGGCTTAATTCATAAGTCTCTGTATCCTTTCTTGGGGGATGATATAGTGAAGGAAAGGCATGATATTACATAAAAATGAGTACGTGGCAGTCCTTTTATTTCCTTTCACTAATGTCTTATGCTGCCTTTGAGAAGTAGTTTTATATTTTTGCTTTGGTTTGCATATCTACAAGGTTTTTTGCTCATTTTCTTGGACAACTGGTCAGTTCTGGCACTCAGCCTTCCATTTCTATTAATAATTCAAAGTACTCAGCCAAACTCCAATATGTATTACCAAAATTGTTCCAGGAACAACAAGCAAACAAATTATTTCCTTTATGTTTTATTGGAACTGTAATCTGGGATAGTAGTTATGTTTGAAAAGAAACTGTAACAAGTAATAATTTCCGCACAGACTGCCAGCTAGATGTATGGCCACAAAATACAAACTCAGACAAGAGATCATGGCAGAATCCAGCAAATAAGTATTAATGTTTATTCTAAAAACAAAGCTATAGAAAAAAGGGCTACTTGAGAACAAATAGTTACTTGGATTCTCAGCACTTTATATATATGAATATAAAATAACAGTCTATCACTGAGCAACGATCGCTGTTAGTGTGATAGGAACTGGAAGGAAAAAAATTTAGTGTAACACAGAGTTATGGGAATAACCACAATACATCATCTGGTCCACCTATTTATACAGAGGCAGGATGACACATGTTTAGATGATTCTTAACTGATGTTCTCAAACAGTTGGCCTATCGTAATGCTTCACTCTGATTAAAAAAAAGCTTTTCCTTGTATCGAAGATTTTTTTCCTGTAAACAAAACTGAATACTTCACTGGCACAGTTTGCCCAGAGAAGCTGTGGCTGCCCCTTCCATGGCAGTGTTCAAGGCCAAGTTGAATGAGGCTTTGGGCAACCTGGTCTAGTGGAGGGTTTACCTGCCCATGGCAGGGGGTTGGAACTAGATGATCTTTGAGGTCCCTTCCAACCCAAACCGGTCTGTGATTCTGGGATTCCGTGTCACCTCCACTCGGTCACGATAGTATTGCTATCTTTATAAGGATCTTTTTGATGTTATAGAACAAACATTTTTCAGAAAAAAAGAGTTTCTCTTTAGAGAAAAAAAAAGTTAATTCCTTACATTTTTCCTTAGAACCCATCTGTTCTAACATCTTTGTTACCTCAAGGACTATCCCATGTGTCTATATTTCCCTTCAAGTTTGTTGTCTAGGACTATGCATAGCTATTCTTCTCTGCTGGGCTTCAGCAAAAGAGCAACAAACAGCATTTTAGGTCTGATGTTCATGTTTCATAGTACAAGTCTTGTGTGCAGTCTTGTGTGTTGTTGTGCTGCATTTAAGCATTTGATTACCTTTTCTTCAGCTTTCTGCCCTGCAATTCTTTTTATTTTTATAATTTAATTTGGTTAATTTATGGTTTTCGTGTTCTTTCTATATTTAACTTATTAATTATTATTTAATTATTAATTATTAACTCATTAACTTATTTTTTATTCTTATCTTTGAGTTCTACCCCTTCCAGTTCACCATCAGCTATGTGTCCTACATCTTCAACAGAATTTGTAATGTGTATCATACTCTCTGTTACTACCAAAAGAGAATTCATTTTAAAACTGACTCAGCCAAGCAAAAAGTGCTTTGTGGCCCACAAACCTGCACTTTTCCTATTCTTTTTTTTTTTTTCTTATTTACTATTTAGTACCTAAACCCTATAGTTTTTCCTACTCCTTAGCTAGTTCCTAAAAGCTTAATCTTTTTCCCTATTTCCATAGTGTTTGTTATTTCCATTTTCATGAGTATGAGTAAAGTCAACAGATGTGCTACTCTAGATATATGTACTATAAATATGTAGATACAGTAGACGTGCCTGAAGTGGTGCTGTGGGTTATTCTGTATACTCATTTGAATGTTGAATCCCATTATACTTCTGATCTTACTGTCTTTTCTCTGTGTGCTGTATGCAAGCACCAACACTTCTGCAGGCAGCATCAAGGAGGTGAAAGAGATGTTGTCTTAGAACGAAAGCTAGACTTGCTTTCATCTTGTGACAATTATATTTTCTACCCATAATATGCAGTGTAATTCAGTCTTCTGGTTTCTATTTTGAAAAAAAAAAACCAACAAAAAAAACCCAAACAAACAAACAAAAAAAAATATCTTCAACTTATTACAGTCAGATGAAAGCCATCTCCTAACTGGGACCCACTTCTGAGCCCAGGCAGAGCGTACTGATATATTGTCAAAAGCCAATGTAGGCTTATACAAGCATAAATTCATTTCTGAGTGAGACACCATAGTATTTTCTGTATTCATTAACTTATCTATAAACATAATATTAAGTGCCTGATAGCATAGTGCTATTTATAAAATCTTTGCATAGTGAGAGTCAGTGTCTACATGCAAGAAGAGTGGTTCAATTTAAATCAGCAACCTTTAGATTAATATTATTGAGACGTTTTCATGTGGGAAACAGACGCACAATGTTTTGAAATGTTCTTCAGTGTGCTTTTAAAGTCAGTTATATAGCTGACATTATCTTCAGTGGCATATAAAAGCAGTGAGTGAGGGATTGCTGTAATGCCTGATCAGTGCTTTTGTGAGTAGTGCTATGTTTGTGCATAATTTTGACATTCACTATTCAAATGCATTGTTCTTTTGTAATTGTGGCTGCTTGGTTGCTCACCGCCATAATACTGAAACAATTCTGTATTTCCAAGTTATACTCCTGTGTTGAATGCGAAAGCTTATCATTTTCTGACAGGTACTGTGTAATTAAATGTTAAAATGTAATCTACTAAATGCAAATGCAATAACCAGTTAATCATGCAGCAAGAAAATAACATGTTTGTTTATTCTCAGATGTCACTCCTCCACCAGCTGCTGGATACTTGGAAGTAACGGATCTTAACTCAAAGAAAATCAAATACATTGCTATTCCTAGGTAACTGATTTTATTGACTAGAGCAGCCTCTGTCTTACAAGAGGAATAAAGATAATTTAGTGTGTATTATTGCTTCAGGATAAGCAAATATGTCTTCTCATATGGAAAGTAAGAGTAATTCATACTCAGTTTATAAAATTCTGCAACTGTTGTAGCATGTATTTATCAACTTTATTAGGTGATACAAGTAAAAATGTAGTAATTAATTAGCAAATACAAAAGGTAGCTTTATCTTTTGATTTTCAATCCATTTGCTCTTCCACCCATTTTAATCTCTATCCTCTTTGATTTTGTTTTTGCTGTCTTTATTTTCTTTTCCTTTATCCTTAGGGTCTAACAAAGATAGGCAAGATGACCCAGTTCTAGGTGTTAGGAAACCAGGAATCAAGTTCTAATTCAGTGTAAAGTTCACCTTGAACATAGCTTGAGCTTTTCTATGTTTTGGATCTCCCTTTGGAAAATATGCATTCCCTCACAAGTGTCTTGTGTGATACAGAAGTATTGTGTGTGATACACCTAAATAGCCAGATTTTGTGTCCTCTATATGGTTTCAACATCTGTCACCTTTGTAAACTATATTTGCAAATACTTTGATATAAACAAATATTTTGGTTACAAATTGTTGTTTTCTACTCCAATAATAATAAAAGTTTTTTCGTGGGGTTTTTCGGTTTTTTTTTGTTTTGTTTTGTTTGTTTGTTTGTTTGTTTGTTTAAATAGCAGCCTCCTAACTGCATGATTAAATAGTGCATGTACAAAACGAACACATCAGGAATTTTATACTTCTTTTAAGTCTATCCATTTGACGTTGGGTTTGACAATAGTAATTGAGTCTCATTTAAATTAATTCTACTTCATTAATCATCTGTGGAATTTTTGAACTAATAAAGAATTAATTTTTGACCACTCACTATTTTAGAATTGATCCATTGGCCTACATCTTACACTGTCATTCCAAAATGTGAGACATTAATGCAGAAACATTAGTAAGTCTCACTTTATTTTACACTACGATTTTGTAAGAAATTACAAAGATTACAAAACCACACTTCAGTGTTATGACCCTTAAAAAGCTAAATCTTCATATTAGGTTATGGCAAATCTGAGAACAATCCAGATCTTAAAACTTACTCCATTAAGAACTGATTAATAAAGTGACTTATCATATATATGAATAGTTCTTCCTTCTGGCATAGTTAGCCTGGTCAAATGCTAAGATAACTCGTCTACAGCTGAATTAGTACGTGGAGATTTCAGTCATTATTAGAGGAATTTGTGTTACTGCTTCTTTTGTCTTCAAAAATTATTGATTGTACTATTAGTGCAAGCTGCCAAGTCATAATGCATGGTATTAAAAGTACTGAAAAACATGAAAAAATAATCTTTCCTACTCTATATAAATATCCCTTGATATTACATAGCTATTAGGCCCTCTATTTCAGCAGTAAATTTTTGTTTGTATATTGACTGTTTAAAACAGTGCTGAGATTCTCTGTGAATAAAGCTGTGCCATCTTTAAGTGAGCGTTTAAATCTTCATGTTTTATTGAAGCACTAGTGAAAGGTGCTCCTTTAAGTTGTTAGGTATTTTCCTCAGTGCCTAGGTCATGTTCTCTTCTGTTTCTTGCGTAGTTTTAAAATTTTTCGTGTTTTTAACTGTGTTGTTTTCTGGTTTTTTTTTAAGACTGACTGTTTCAGCCTGGTCTTTTATACTGCTTTTTATACTGATAAGTACCTTTTGGTCGTATCCAGTGCCAGTGGGTGGAATGTTTCAGTTAGAATAGTGGGTCTGCAGGGATTTATTTATAGTCTTTTATGGAATAGGGATGTAATTTCATTTAATTGTCACCTTAACTACAGAAATACTCATCCTCTTTTTAATTGCAGCTTCAATAAAAATCACATAAATTCTTCTTTTTCAGATCACAGTCTATCTCTCCATATACATCTTGGCTGTCTAAGATCTCAGATGCTGACGCACTGTTGGCACCACTGGGCAAAGTAGGTTTGGTTACTGTCGATATGGGAGGTGGTGTGAGGCTCTGGGAGACCGGGCTGGAGAGCCTCCAGCGGTCACTGCAGGACTGGAGGAACATGATTGGCCAAGAAGATGGTCGTCCCATACAGGTAAGACTTTACAAAGCTGAAGTGAAAAACATTTAACAAAATGAGTTGCAAATGAGTTTTCAGGTGGGAAGAAAGGTTGAGGGAGTGTTGAAAAACACCAGAAAGCAGAAGTAAGCCTGCAAGAAAAGTTGAATAGAAGTCTTCACTGAAAAAAAAAAGAAAAAGAAAGACACAATAGCTTAATTAGAAAGCTTATTTGTGACCCCTGTAATTACAGTTACTGACAGTCTCTTTCTCTTGCAGTGTTTGTATTTTTGGCAAATTCCAGTACATTTAAATGCAAATTAATTCTTTATCTCCTGCTGTTTTTTTTAACTGACTCTTTGAAAATACAGAATAATGAAATTAATTTTTAAGGAAAGTGTATATACTTTTCCACAGTTCAAATACTTGGAAAAAATGACTGTTTGCATTTTGGAAAAGAAACTTGAAACAGGTGGAAGATGCCTTGATTTCACAGTGGTGCCTTTGGCTAATTCTGAAAATTCTCCCAGCTGAGCAGTTACAGTGGTCTTGTGGTGGGTTGACCCTGGCTTGGAGGTCAGGAGCCCCCTCAAAGCCATTCTGTCACTCTCCTCCTCAGCTGGACACTGGAGAGAAGATAGAATGAAAACCTCATGGGTTGAGATAAGGAGAAGGAGAGATCAGTCGCCAATTACCATCACAGGCAAAACACTCAACAAGGAATAAAATTAATCTAATTTATTACCCACTCAAAACAGAGTAGAATAATGAGAAATAAAACCAAATCTTAGAATACCCACACACCTCTCCCTTCTTTCCAGGCTCAACTTTATTCATTATTTCTCTCCTTCCTTCCTCCCTTCAAGCAGCACAGGGGATGGGAAAGGGGTCTTCAGGCAGTTTATCACACATTGTGTCTACCGCTCCTTCATCCTCAGAGGGAGGATTCCTCACACTTCTTGCTGCAGCGTGGGGTTCCTCTCATGTGAGACAGTCCCCTGTGAACTTCTCCAGTGTCCTTCCCAAGGGAATTCAGTTCTTCACGATCTGCCCCAGTCTGGCTTCAGTGGGATGTAGACCTTCAGACCAAGAATGTTCCAGCACAGTCCCTTACAGGGACTTGTGACACAAGTCTCCCCAGCAAACCTGCTACAGCATGGGCTCTTCTCTCCAGTGACTTCAGGTCCTGCCAGGAGCTTGCTCCAGCATGGGCTTCCAGTCAGGTCACAGTTTCCTTCAGGTGTCTCCACCTGTTCCAGTGTGGAGTCCTCCATGGGCTCCAGGTGAGATCTCTGCTCCCCATCATCTTCCATGGGCTGCAGGGAGACAGCCTGCTTCACCGTGGTCTTGCATCTGTAGCGCCTCCTCCCCACCCTCCTTCACCGAGCTGGGTGTCTGCAAAGGATCTTCTCACTCCTTTCTCTGATGGAAAAAAGCTCCTGCTCAAATTTTTTGTTACCTTCTTAAATACATTATCACAGGGGCTATTGTAGCTAACAGGCTTGGACTTGGCCAGCAGCAAGTCCATCTTGGAGCCGGCTGGTATTGGCTCTGTTGAACCTAGGGGCAAGCTCCTAGCAACTTCTTGCAGAAGCCACCCCTGCAGCTGTCCTCACCAAAACACCCTTGCCATAAAAACCCAAACCAGATTGCCATATAGCCATGTTCTCATGTGGATGTTTTTTTTTAAAAAAAATATTCCATGTAAATGTATGCTGTGTGTACAGTATATGTATACAACAGTATTAATATGTATGATCACCTGTGCAACACAGAGGGAAAGTTCAGGGCTTTTCAGCTGCATCTTTAATTTCTGTTAGTGACTGGAGAAGGTTATCGCTTTACTGTGAGGAGCTGGAGTGTGCTTTAGGAGGGCTTCTCCACTATACACTAGGAAGATCCTGTCTCTCTCTCCCCCCATTGCAGTTATTTCTGTTTCATGAAGTTCTGTTACCAGTTCCACACTACATTAGAATGGGAAAACAAGGTAAGTCTTTTCTAAATTAGATCTCTCTGTTTACAAGGTATCCAGCTATCCCAAGTGTGAGTCAGCTCTATTAAGGAGAAAATTTAGCTATTTCTCTTTCTTCTACTCTGTGCTCCTTTTCTACAAAATGTTACAGAAGCTTGTCCAAGAACTGTTGTGTTCTAGTTACTGGATCTCAGCAAATGCCTTTAAAAGTCATGAGAAAAGGATGCTCTGGCACCTTTGTGTCGTTGCTTTACCAGTGCCATCTTTATTACGAATGCAGTAGCACTAGCACCATCTTATGGTCAGATATAGTGGGTTTGCACTATAGTGGGTTTGCACACCCCACCCCCCAGTTTCATCCACAGATCAAGTTGATCAGTAGAAATTAAAAGAGCCAGGAGGAACAATTAGTAGTTGTCCTCCCCTCCCTTTTTTTGTATTTTGATAACTTCTAATTTCATTCAACACTATTACTGTACTGTCAGTCAGAGTCAACTAAATATTAGAGAATACTGCCTTGGAAAGTACACATTGTCAAAAAATTTTAAGTCATTTAATTAGTCATGTCAAGTAACTGTTTTTAGAAAAGGCTAGGAAGTTTTCCCACAGACATAAAGCAACTTTCAGGATCTGCTGAATTTCTCTCTCCTGACAGTCTGCCTCTCTAATTCTAGGCACATTACAGAATAAAGTCTTCTTAGAGTATCCTCTTTCCTCTGTCAGTGCAGTACATACATATAGCTCAAGTCAGTGGTTTGTCAGAACACAAAAAAGCTTACTGTTTGATTTGAGCTAAAGGGCTTAAACGAGCCTCCTACGTGATCTTCAGATTTACATGATTATCCCTAACTTCTGTTTCTCTGCTTTGCACACTCTGCTTTCTATGGAAAAATAACAAGACCTAAGAAACTTTGTTTACAAAGGCTTTACAGAGCAATAAGAAATAAATTAAAACTTTTATTTTGGTTCATGTACATCTCCAATAAGATAATAAATCTGTAGTTGCTATAGAAAACTCTGTCCTTTGATGTTTGGGGGTTAGGTCCTTCGTCCTTCCTACTTTACTCAGTTTTGCAGTAGACTTAGACAAAAGCAATACTTTATTAAGACATTAATTTCTGGAAATGAAAGGATAATGTTAGCTTAAAAACCACATTCCTGTGTAAGGTAAGCATAGCAAGAGCTTCAGTGATTCCTGTTCTTTTGCTAAGGAAGTTGCAGCTTTTTCCTGATACCTGTTTCTACAGAATTTGAGATACTTTTCAGCAAGTGTTGATCTGCTCATTCAAGTATATGAAAAACACCTTTTTTTATACAATGTTTTATGCTCATACTCACATTAAGTATCTTGGGGTCTAATGAGACACCTCAAATTACTTAACTAAACCTATTATTCCAGATCATCTTGTAGAAGAAGCTCACTTAAGAAAGTTGTCAGTGTTCCACAGATCACTAGAATTCATTCCCCACCCAGCACCAATTTTCCCTTCCATAAAAGCTGCCTTTGATGAATCTCACAAAATTGCTACAGGCTTCCAAGTTTAATAGCCCTTCATTGGGATGTTCTTAGACCAATGATGCCTGTCTAGGTGGTTGAGAACCACTGCTCTGCAAAAACACACAGAATCTCTCTGAAGCTTACTGAATTTTGAGAGAAGATGGAATTAGATGGCTTTCAATAGAAATATAGATTCAAAAATCTAGGAGTGGTAATAAATCTTCATTCAGGCTTCAGTTTGAGCTATTGGTACTGGCTTCTAGGGCTGTATTTTAGCTTTCACAAACACATTTGATCTCAGAAACAGGCTGTATGTACATAAGCAGTGAAACAGAGGAAAACAAACAGCTGTTCCACTTAAAATCAGTAATTAAGCTCCCTTGATATAATGTCTTGGCAGCCTTCAAAATAGTCAACATTTGTTTTGCATTGTTGATACACTCAGCAGAGTTCAAACTTCTGAAGTCTTGAAGCTACAAAAATAGTTTCTGGAAATATGGTTTATGTTTACATCAATTTGTATTTCTATAGGCAGGTCTGAAATTTTCTTTATTGCATTTTTGAACTCAAAATATGAGTACAGTATTCTGAAATCATTAAATTGGAGTACTTACAGTATGATATCTAAACAAAATACTGGATTTTCTAAAGCTGTGAACTCCAGTGAAATCCAAAAATCTTTGAGCTTTTTCACTCTCTGATGTTTCTAAGAAGGTCACTTCATTATGAAATACCTGAGAAGCATTTGAAAGACAATTTATTTTTTACATCATGCCTTAAAGGTTTCATGACAGTAGGCAGACATTGATGAGTTTGTGTTACTTTTTGCATCAATGGGTTATTGATAAATATAAAATAAATTTTAAAAGATGGATTACATTCTGATATAGTTGGGCTGTTTTTCAGTAAACATTGTTTACTCGTATGTCTCTTTAAGTAGAGTACAATGCTTACATAAAATGATTAAAAGGTACCTCATTTAGAGGTATTTTAATAGGGGCAAAGCATTGTGCCCCTTAGGCAGCTGAAATCTCCACAACAAAATCTTTTATCATTAATGCATGATTATCAGCCAAACCATTTATTTCTGTATTCATTCCACTTACTGTTCTCTTGCTGTGAGCTGTTGCCCAGAATGTTTTAAGAGTGGATAAAGCTCACGCTCAGAATATTACTGTTTTCAGAAGTCCCAGGACATAGCCAGACCAGTTCAGTGCTAAAAACTGTACTTGGCCAAAGATTACCAGAGAGTTAGTTCGTGATAATATATTTCTGAACCTCAAAATTCAATCACAACTTTTTTTGCAGTCCTTATAATCTGACAGTATCACCATGCAAAATGACATCCCAACGGTGAGGATAGTGTCTTGTTCTGTCAGCACCAAGATAATCCAAAGGAGTAACCCATCTGATAACCACCCCCCCCCCAACATTGTTGTAATCTGAGATTTATTAGGGGTTTATTTTGTCAGTGTGTAGGGGGCTGACTCTGGCTGGCGGCCAGGTGTCCCCCAAAGTCGCTCTGTTGCTGCCCTCCTCAGCAGGACAGGGGAGAGGAAATACAATGAAAAGCTCATAGGAGAGATCAGGACAGGGAGAGTTCACTCACCACATAACCTCATGTGCAAAACAGACTCAACTTAGAAAAAATTAATCTAATTTATCCCAGAATTGTAGGGGTTGGAAGGGACCTCCAGACGTTATCAAGTCCAACCCAAATCAAAACAGATATATAAAGAAAATAAAAATAAAAGAGAAATAAAACTAAATCTTAAAATACCTTCCCCCATCCCTCCCTTCTTCCCAGGTTCAATCTCATTCTCAGTGTCTCTCCCTTCTCCCACAAAGTGGCTCAGAGCAGGTTTCTACACACCTGAGTTCAAATGTTCAATTTCAACACTGAAGATCGTTCACATCTTATCTGTTAGTAATAGTCCACTTATTGGGGGCAGACCTTTACTTGAAAGACAAGAAGCAGCCTGGAAACATTCTCTCCCATTTTTCTTCCCACTTTTCTATTGTGAATTGACATGATCTTTCTATTTTCAAGCAAAAAAATCATCAATTAATTCATGTTAGAATTCACAGCATCACAAAACTGAGGTGGTAGAATTAATCTAGAAAAATTTAAAAAAAAAATCTGCTTGTTTCTCATCAGTTGCTTGGACACCAGGTGCACCAGGGATGGTTCTGCAGTAGTGTGTAGACATGGATGCAGTACTGGTCCAGATTCATTCTGTTAGAGGAGCTCTTAGCAGTGGACCACTCAGCATGACTGGGATATATTTTGGGTATGTTTCAAGCCTTGGAACTAAAAGGAGACATGAATGAAATGTATCTAAGAATAGGGGAGGCTTTAGATTTAGGTTTGGAAGATTTTATTCAAGATGATCTGCACTGGGGAACTGACTGAGAGAATAGTTTTCTGTCAGAAATGAATGCTTTTATCTTAAGTTGCAGTTTCTTTTCTGATTAGTGGTAGAGGTCTTTTGTTTTCTGCTGTGACTTGCTAACATTTTACTGGTACAGTGTTTCCACAAAGTGTGAATCATTGTAACTAGCTAAACAGAGAAAGGAAAAAAATATTGCTCCATCCATCCATCCATCCATCCATCCATCCATCCATCCATCCATCCATCCATTCATCCATCCATCCCTGTTTCCCTAAATCCTTTTAGACATTTAGGCAGTTAAATATGTAATTACTGCAATATCTAGAGCCAGTAAGTGCTGGCATTGCTGTCTAGAAGAGGGGACTAAAACCTAAGGAAGGCAGGTCACTTGCTCTGTCAGGGGGTTGATTTGATGATCTTTTGAGGTCCCTTTCTGAATGTCTGTGAATGCTGCAATCTGTATGAACAACCCTTAAATTGGACAAAAAATGCATATAAATGCAGTGCAGCCACTTAAGAAAACAAGTATCAACTCTAGGTAGCTCAAGGTTGAAGCGTGCATAGCTGAGTGTAGACAGATACAGAAAAACTCAAGAAATGCAATAAATAGATATTTTTCTCAGATTTAAATGGCTGTCTTCATGGTCTTATAGCAGCACTCAAAACCAATAACAGAACACATAAAGCATTCTGTGTCTTGTGAAGAGTTAGAAGACATGAACATATGGATCATGTCAGTAACATGAAAGAGCAGTGTATGTGTGTTCATCAGCAATAACTACAAAAATTAAGGGTGGATTTCTCCTGTGTCTTAACTGCTCAGATCACCCATGATGCAATGGCTATTTGCTAAAAATAGCATTTTGATGAGTTCAACAGCGCTCAGTAGTAGCAACCAACATTCAAACTTTCTTCTGCAATCCATCAGTTAACCTTTAGATCTGATGAGGGCAAAGGCAAACACTGAGTAAATATTATGAGATGACAAGCCCATCATTAGAAATATATTTAAAATGCATTCCTGTCCTACCCAGACTTTGGGTAAAGCCTGTGTTGAACTGGAGTCACAGTTTAGTACATTTTTAAAGTAATCACAATGCCAAAATGTCACACGTACTGTTAAAGTTAGAAGGAACATAATCATGTTAAAAACCAGGGCAGCATTTTATATACATATATAAGTAGGTGTACATAAGTTTGTGTGCAGATGTATGTATTTTTCCACGCACATGTGAATGGCAAACAGTCATACACACATTGATGCACACAAAAGTTCAGGGGTTTTGTCCAGATGTCATACCTGGTCATTGAGTCTCTTGAATTAGAATTGCCTGAGATAGCTTTACAGGTACCAGATCCCTCAAGGACTGTATTTCATAATGGACTGGAATTGGAAGTGGATTTAGAAGAGATTTAAGAGCAATTGAGGAAAAAGATGTTTGGATCCTTGTGTTACACGTACACTTATCCATGAGGAACACAGCAAAACTTCTCCCTCCTTTTGCCAGGTCTGTATTCAGCTGGTTAAAAGACCTGTTGACACAAGTCCTGTTCCTTGCTTGGCTTTTTTGAAACTGGTGTGTGCCTGATCTAGAGCTAGAATGTAGTGGAGACACCTACCTGCCCTCAGAAGATAAGAAACTTTCTGTGGATGCATTCACAGCCTCCTTTCCCCAGACAGATTTTGATCCCTTGGAATGGAGAGGGATGAACGCAGCTGGACTGATCTCCATTTGCGACAGCAAGAGGTTCAGAGCAATCATGACGTATGTGCAGATCATTAGAAAGGCAGGATGATACTGTAAAAAAATATTGACCCATAAAATCTGCAGGGGAATTTAGAAAGAAAAAAGAAGCATCATGATTATTAACAGTCTTTGTGATTTGACTTCACCATTGAGTGGCCAGAACAAGAGCAAAGGGAAGGCAGTGGATACGTGGTTGTGCTTTTAGTCCTGAATTAATTGTAGCTGATTTTTGGAAGGACTCTTAGATTTGTCTCTCTTATTCCTTCATAGTGCTATTGCAGAACCGAAGACATGCTGTGTAGCTGCCCTTGAGTTTTCCTGGTATGATGTAGGTACTTTCCTTAGAGGTTTTGGGGAAACACCTATCCATTTGTTGTGGAAATAAAACATAACAAAAAAGATTCAGAGAGTCCTGCAAACACTCTCACTTACATGAAATTAGTATCTCTTTTCCTTCACACCATTAAGTATTAATGGCTAAACCCTTTGAAAAAAATGCCTCAAGTTCAGCTAACTTGTGGAAGTTCACTGATAAAACTTATTAAAATCTTACAATCTTATTAAATTCTTGTTTACAGAGGGTCTCCCTTTCTTTCTTACAATTTTATCACCTACAGCTGTGCTCCCTAAGCACCACACAGCCTTCCTTGAGCCTTGGTGGTGTATCAGGGGGTAAACATTTACCTCCCTCAGAAGGATACACGTGGTCAGGTTTATCCTGTATCCAGCTTCCTTTCGAGACTGTATTAGATCAAAAGAAGCAGCAGGTTTTCTGCTGGTAAGCTCTTCTGCTGATAAGCAGGTTCACTTAATGAACCAGGCAGTCTGGATCCGAATCCCATCCTCATTGTGCAAGGTATTACATACAAGTTTAAGGAATGGGTCTTAGAAATCAAAGGGAGTTTCCTCTACGCCTCTTTTCTGTCATTTGGGCTGAGACTAGGAAAAGGTAGGTTGGTTGGTTGGTTGGTTGGTTGGTTGATTCTCTGCCATCTTCAGGTGGCAATCATCATACTCCCTCCCTTGAACAGTCTGATTTATTCCATTTGTTTTGCACTCAACTAATCACGAAAAACTCTACAATTAATTATTCACTGATTATGTTAATTAGTATTTTTTGTTTTATTGAATGTATTTTTATTCTGTTGATTTTCTGAATATGTAGTTTGTTCTTGAAAGTTGACCATAATACAAGTTCATCTGATTAAATTTATTTTTTTAGATTGGGAGTTAATCCAAAGAATAATTGATTCAGGAGTTTGAATGATCCAAACTTATTTATTTTTACTGTTCAGTATCTACTTTAATATATTCTGACTTTTTTTTTTTTAAGTGCTGTTTTACTTTAGAACATTTTAACAAAAATCCATCCTTTTCCTGTTGTTATAAATGAATTGGGCAAAGCTGCAGGTTTTGATTCCAGATAAAAGCATGAGCTTTAGTAAGAGTGGCTAAGTCCTTCTCTCCCCCTCTCCACACCCAGTTCTTAATTTTCTACTTTAGACCGGGTGTTTTTTCAGACCACATGAGGGCATCGGTGAGCTACTGACAGTGATGTTGCTCATCTTTTCAACACTGTCGGTACAAACCCCATAAATTATGAAAAACATACTCAGTGGAGAGGTTTGGTAAGTTTGAAGTAACCGTATGATGGCATTCTGCAGCCCTGTGTGAGACCCTGAAACACTTGAGATGCAGCAGGCAACAGAGCTGTCTCCTCAGGAAGCTGATTACGAGGTACAGGTTTGCAGTCCTGGGCTGTGGGGTTCAGCAAAGTGAGGAGCAGCGGATCTGTGCTGCCCCTTGAAACAAGGCACCTGAGTATGGGGAAGCATAACACTGGAAAGCCAGGAACCCGCAGACCCAAGAAGTTCACATGTCCAAAAGGCTTCTCTGAGTAAAGCAATTCAGATAGAGAACGTCAATTCTCTGGCACATACACAGTGTTGGGACCAGTTCTGTTCAACATCTTCATAGATGATCTCAGTGAGGGGATTGAGTGCACCCTCAGTAAGTTTGCAGATGACACCAAATTGGGTGGAAGTGTCAATCTGCTGGAGGGTAGGAAGACCCTGCAGAGGGA
>VXBZ01009583.1:151884-228124 GCA_013399135.1 Heliornis fulica | reverse complement strand
ACTTGGTGGCGGTAGGTTAATAGTTGGACTGGATGATCTTAAGGGTCTCTTCCAACCTTAACAATTCTATGATTCTATACATTTTCTCATATAACTGTCCTCAGCTGAAATGAGTCCCTTACTGGAAACATTATCCAAGCCCATCAAAAACACATTACTATTTCGAAAAGACCTGTTCCAGTCTAATTATAGCAGGCAGAAAGCAGGAGTAGAAATAACCTGAATTTTCTGATAGAGTAGGTTGATCCATCACAAAGTTCCTCTTTTTTTTCCTCTGACCTTCCTGTGAGAGCCCACAGTTCTCACAGGAGAGAACATACTAACCACAACGCCCCGTCTGTCAGGTGGCAGAAAGCCTGCAGCAGTGCACACTGCCGACATGAAGGCTGGAGCTCCCAACAGAGGGGAAGTCTAGTCTTGCTTTCCCAGACAGACAAATGCATGATACTCATTATGCTCTTATGAAAGTTGTTCCCTCATTAGTGAAATGTAGTGGAAATTTGAATCATCTGATCTGTTACAATGGTACTAAGTATTAGAGGCGTTTCTTTAGAAAACAAAACTTCCTAGTTGACCCCTAATAACTTCTGTTATTAACTTCTTAAGAACAGATCTGACAAGGTCCTTGAGCTGTAGAAAATCAGGTTTTTATGCTTCCAGGTCTAATTTCTTTCAGCTTTCTTTTGATCTTGGAATGTCCCTGCAGTTTTCTGTCCAGAATATTCCAAATTGTTCGTGTTCGCTTGTCCCACCTTTCTACCTGTTAATTATTCAGGGTGCTCCAGAATAAGTGGAATTCACTGTATTCCAAGTTACTGATCATAGGAGGTGTGTAGTACTCATAAATATCCGAGCCAGACTCTGTCTGGCTGCTCTGATTATATTTTGTAGTGGGTTAGCATACTTAAAAAGATAAAGACCTCACATCTTTTGTGATTGACTAGGCAAAATTTAATAATGACAGAGGAGAATTGAATTTACACAGGTCTTAACTTATATTTTCTCATTACTTCATTTATTTTTTCCAGTTTTTAATCCACAGAATACATATTCATGAACAAAAGACTCATGCATACACTGCTGCAGTTTCTGAGTTTGATCTTAGAGCGATACCATTTAGCTCAAACAAAGCTACACCCAGAAAAACAACAACTGCATTTTATTTTCTGGGGGTTCTCCAACTAGTGTATAAAATCTCACTGGTCTATAAAATCTGGAGCTGGTTCAAATAAGAGTAGTGAAGCTGTTAAAGGGTTTGAAGCACAGGTCTTATAAGGAGCTGCTGAAGGAACTGGGTTGTTTAGCCTGGTGAAGAGGAGGCTGAGGGGAGACCTTATTGCTCTGTACCTGAAAGGAATTGTAGTGAGGTGGGGGTTGGTCCCTCCTCTCAAATAACAAGGAACAGTATGAGAAGAAATCATCCCAAGTTGCACCAGGTTTAGATTGGATATTAGGAAAAAATGTCTTCACTGAAAGAGTGATCAGGCGCTGGAAGAGACTGCCCAGGTAGGTGGTGGAGTCAACATCCCTGGAGGTATTCAGAAAAGGTGTAGAAATGGCGCTCCAGGACATGATTCAGTTGACATGGTGGTATTGTACAGGTTGTTCGATGTGATGATATTAGTGGCCTTTTCCAACCTTAAAGATTCTATGATTCATTGGCAAGCCAGATTCTCCTTTGTATGTGTTTCACTCTGAATCTCCATCTCTTTCCACACCCAGATTAACCTACCTCTGATTTCCCTTTTATTTTACAAGTCCAAAATCCCATTAAAGCTGTGAGGCTTTGAACAGTTTTGCTGTTTGAGGCAGCAATTTAATGCCTCTATGAATTTTAAAAGCTACTTTTAGAGAGAAATGTTCACAGGAGTCAGTTAATACATGAAGCTTCCTTAGTTAATTTTCAATTTTTGCAAAGTTTTACAAACAAGATAAAAAATCAAAATGAAGACAAATATATTAAATGTGTTTTATACTGCAGTGCAACTAATGTTTTTTCATTTCAAGATACAATTGAAGACCCAGGGTGTATTTCATAAATTATTATTGTCTTGTTTAATACTGAATATTTTTTGGTGGAAAAATGAGCTATTGGCTGAGCTTTGTGCCACTGGTGTGAATAGAAATTGTGCTGTTAATTTTTAGCACACAGAAAAAAACCCAGCACATGATAAGGTATACGTAAAAGTATTATAAGCTATCTCTCACTAGTTGATGTAACTTGATTATAAAACTTTTTTTCTCTCTTTGGTAGAACCAGTTTTACACTAAAATTTAAAACCACCATAGATCAGGCAGAATAGCCTTTTATTTGCCTTGATGTGGAACTTTTATATACTCTTTGAGAAAATAATGCATAAATTCATGGTACTGATAAAGAATGTGTTGGGGGAAAGGATGTTCTTTCTGCCTGTTAAATGCAGCCAACACTGAGGTTTTAAAGTTATTAGCAGTGGCAGGGGAGGGATAAAAGAAAACAAACATCTTGTTTCAGGGAAAAATCAGTCTTGTGCATCTGCTGAAACACATTCTGCATTCAGTGAAATACATTTCCTAATCCTTTTCGGCACTGTGAGATGGATTATTTAATGCCTTTTCTACCTGGACAATAGTCATTTTTCATTGCAGCCCAAGTCAGTCTTCTTTCTTAATAATGTATGGTTTTGATAAAGGATTTTTCACTGATTTGGATGATGAAATTAACATCTCCCAAATCACTTGTATGATGAAAGTCTTAAGATGTTTTCATTTCTTTTCCTGCAGTGATCTTCTGATAGATGCCCGATCTTGTCCACAATGCTAATGAAGAAAGCTATTTAAGAAAACATCAGTATTTTAACTTTGTAGTAGTTGTCGTGTTCTTATATTAATGCAATTCATATTTTTCAACAATATTGTATTGTGAGGTGGATTGAGAACTGGCTGAATGGTTGTGATAATCAGTGCAGAGACTAGTTGGAGGCCTGTAGCAAATGGTGCCCCAGGGGTCAGTGGTGGGTCTGGTCTTCTTCAACATATTCATCAATGACCTGGATGAGGGGACAGAGTGCACCCTCAGCAAGTTTGCTGATGACACAAAGCTGGGAGGAGTGGCTGACACACCAGAGGGCTGTGCTGTCATTCAGAAAGATCAGGACAGGCTGGAGTGTTGGGCAGATAGGAACCTAGTGAATTTTGACACAGGTATGTCCTGGGTCCTGCACCTAGGGAGGCATAACCCCAAGAACCAGTACAGGTTAGGGGTTCACCTGATGGGAAGCAGCTCTGTGGAGAAGGACCTGGGAGTGCTGGTGGACAGCAAGCATTCCATGATCCAGCAGTGTGCCCTCACGGCCATGAAGGCTGATGGTATCCTGGGGTGCATTAAGAAGAATGTGGCTAGCAGATCAAGGGAGGCCTCCTCCCCCTCTACTCTGCCTGGGTGTGGCCACATCTGGAATATTGTGTCCAGTTCTGGGCTCCACAGTTCAAGGCAGACGGGGAATTACTGGAGAGAGTCCAGTGGAGGGCTACAAAGATGATGAGGGGACTGGTCTCTCTTAGGAAGACAGGCTGAGAGAGATGGGTCTGTTTACCCTGTAGAAGTCTGAGAGGGGATCTGATGATCAACACTTACAAATATCTAAAGGGTGGATGCCTAGAGAAAGGGGCCAGACTCTTTTCAGTGGCACCCAGTGACAGGACAAGGAGCAGTGGGCACAAACCGAAACACAGGAAATTCTACCTGGCCATTAGAAAATGCTTCTTCACTTTGGGACAGACAGAGCATTGGAACAGGCTGTCCAGAGAAGTTGTGGAGTCTCCATCTCTGCAGATATTCAGAGTATGCATGCACTCAATCCTGTGCAACCTGCTGTAGGTGATCCTGCTCTGGCAAGGGGCTTGGACTTGATGGTCTACAGAGGTCCCTTCCATGCCCTACAGTTCTGTGATTCTGTATGGAAAGTAACATACAGTCTTCATTGATTACAAACCATCCTGTTTAATGTATTGTATAATAACTGAAAGACAAAATAGCAGATGAATTCTTAGCCTCTGTGACCCAGATATCGTAGGATGTGTTCTTAGCAGGATTCTTTCCTTTATGGTAATGAAGACTTGAATCTTTCCATCTAGATCAACCCTATATCTGCCTACTTTCCAGCACTGTTTCATCACACAAGTAATTAATGTATTGCACAACTCCTTAACTTGCATTAAACTAAGTATCTAAATGATGTGAACTGTATTCCACCTCAAATCTTTATGACAACAGGAAAACGTGCCCAAGAATGCATTATTACTACAAATACTATAATAAGTGCTTGTAAAATCATTATTGTTTGGTCACTTCAGCTTTTTCTTTTTAAAAATATATTCCTACATAAGTATTCTCTACATCTGCAAATACTGCAGCCTTGGCCCTGTCTCCTTGCATTTTGTAAAATGCTGGTTTGGCCATTTGTGTGTGCTTTTTAATTTTTGACACATGAAATCATGCCAGCTTCGGTTTTAGTAAATGTGGTGTGTATGCTCCAAAGAATGCTTGAAAAAGGGCTTAGTAGAAAGTTTGGATACTTGTTTTTCACCACACCCAGTGAGGAGGAATTCCTTTTTTTTTCTGTTATGAAGATGTAAAATTGTGGAAGGAATGGCCAGGTCTGTTTAAACAACCCCAAACAATAAGAAATGATTTGGGGAGGTTTGGGGAATGGAAGTACAGTCCATTTTTTAAAGTACCAATTGCATCCCTTTACACCTGCAGGATGTTAGTGTGGAATTTTGTTCTTTTTCTTCCCGTCCTCCCTCCCTGCTTTTTAAGTTGTATCCAGAATATTAAAATAAACATTGTATTTTGTATAAGAGGACAAGAAATTAGTTAGTCCTGCAGGGCCAGATGTGTTAAAATGAAGAGAGGGAAAGATTTGTTCCCCTGTACAGCTTGCCCCAATTGGGAACCGGTTTCTGTGCCACCCCTTGGAGAGAAACTAGCTTTTGTTGCTCTGAACACCTCAAAGGAGCTTTTCTGGCAAGCACTCCTGCATGGGAGGCGCTGACACATCTTGCACCCAGCAGGAATTTTAATGAAGTTCACCAAATCGGAATACAACAGTAAGCTGCTCTATTAAAAGTCCATCCTCTCTCTAGCCAACCTGCAGTGTTGAACAGAAGCTTGTTGTGTGTAGGTTAGGGTGACAGGAATATCTATGACCAAAAAAAATCAATCTACATCAGACACAAATGCCAGGCTGCATCAAGGAAAAAAGTCCTTCTCATTTTACTGAAACCCATCACCTATTTATTACTTTTCTATTCAAAGCTAGAAATGCTTTCAACCTGGTCTGACTTATGCTTGCAGTGTCCCTGGCAATACTTCTTTTTCCGCCAGTGGTCACGTCTGAGTCCACATTCTGCCCCTTGTTTTAGAGAGTCAGCTTTTTACATGACTGTAATGGAGACATGGGCATCTAAGACAATGACAGTCACTGGTTTTATCTCCTGCATGAAACTCAGAGGAATAAGGAGAATTCCAACTGGGAAAACACAGGAGGGTAGAAGATTTCCTCTCTCTTTCCGTGTCTGCAGTAAAGATAGCTCAAAGAATTTTAGTCTTTGCTGTAACAGATTTGAACAACAAGGAGCTGATGTGTGGACTTAAAATGCATGAGTGAAAAGACAGCAATACTGAAGGTCATGAAACATGAGTGATTGAATAACAGACATTCATTTCAACTGACTTTGCTAAGTGACTTTACTCATAAAATTGGATATTTTTATGAGCATGTTATTAAGACAGAAATCTATATATATTTGGTGTAGATGTACTTTGACTAGTTCCTTAAAAGCATCTCATAAAAAGTCAGCCAAATGAATTATTTTATTGCCATCAGATATACAGCTGTGACATGCTGAAGACTGACTGTCATTTCTTTTTTTTTTTTTTTTTTCTATGTTTGTTTGCTTGGCACAAGCAGATTGGGGGCAACCAACACTTGTTAAGATACAGAAATGCAGTTGTGCTACTTGGGACTGCCTTTGAGTTGGTGAAGCTTCTTTTTAGTGACATTTTTTCTTCTGTGATTCCCTGCAATCTATGATTACAGGAGTTAAAATACTGTTAAGCTCATTTGTATGAAAACATCTGAAGCTAAATTTAATAATGCTTTAAGTCAGTTTTACTCACAGAGTCAGAAAGTTTTGTTTGCCAGACATTAGAAGAAAGTTCTGAGCTCAAAAGGGGGAAGTACTGTAATTGTGAAAACAGTGCATGTATTAGAATGACAATGCTAATGTAAGTGTGGGACATAAATCATTTTAATAATAAAAATATTTTAATAATAAAAATTATTACGGAGAGCATCCCTCTCCATAATTCACACACTTCTGTTAATGAGTTATTGCAAGCTCCTTTCCTCCCATAGTTGTGGTGGTGTCTTGTAGAGGCAATGCATTGTATGTGGGTCAGCTGGGTGATCCTCAACAAATTAAGCTGATGATAAAACTATCAAAATGTGATGCATGGCAGCACTTCCTTACTCTCCAAGGGGTTAATTTTATTAAATTAGATAATTTTACATCAAAATTCAATAGGATTCAATCCTACATACACTTAATTCACCAAATGTGCTTCTAGATCCACTTGCAAACATGGTTAAAATTTGGTTAGTACACAATATAAAGTTCCCTTACCATAGTTTGCCTGACCAGCTAAAGTCTATACAAAACTGCCAGCCTTTGACTCATCTTCAGAGTGGCTCCAATTATATATTTTTATGTGTTTAACAGCTCTTTGGCATAAGTATGTCACAGATGTGAAACACCTGGTTTCATTGTGTTGAGTGCGTTAAATCATGTAGCTGCCTTCTCTGAGCCTCTTTATCTTCTTTACAGTACTGTATGAAGGATGATAAGATCACTTAGTTTCCAAATGGAATGTGTTTGTATCAGTTTCCCTTATTCAGTTGGCTCATAGAATCCCAGTGTTGTCAGAAAAAAAGAAACCCCAAGAACCAACAAATGAAGTGTAGCTTTGTAAAAACTCTTTTGGCTTCCATTCATGTATCTCAAGGAACTGATACAGACCGAGTTGTTCAGATGCTGCACATCTCTCACTGAATGTGAAATGAGAGTTTGGTTCTGTTTCTGTCTGGCTGCCCTTGCTGCCAGGAGTGAATGGATGTGTAAGAGGCAGGACCAGAAAATTAAGTCAAAGCATTAACAAGTCTTGGTATCTACTGTTGTTTCTTTATTTCTTTTTTTGCTCAAGTGCTTGCTTCATACCATTTCCTCTTCAGAAAAGCATATCCCTTTAGCATCTTTCTTCTGTAAGATTTTTGTTTGTTTGCTTCATTGACTACAAGACCTACAGAGTCTTCATCCACATCTTTATCCCGGCTCGAGGGATCCTGCTTTGGCAGGGGGGTTGGACTCGATCACTGGAAGCCCCTTCCAACCCCTACAATTCTGTGATTCTGTGAAAGCCCTTTTCAATACACCCATTACCCAGTGGTGTAAAAGCCTGAGGATACAAAACAGTCACAGGGAAAAAAAAAAAAACCAAAAAACAGGAGAACAAAAAGTCTGTAAACCAGGGACTAAGATCATTGATGATTACTGAGAATTTGGACTTTTTAGAGAATAAATTAAGAATCGCGTGTATGCCAGGAGAGGATGGTAGTTGTGCTTCTTATGTGGGGGAGACTTTGAAAAAGAGCCTGCCCAAAAAGGCAGTGGAAAAGTGCTTTCATGCTCTTTTCATGAATCACCAATATGCATAATGCACAACTGACACGTGAGCAGTGTGTTTTGGAAGTTGTGGTTATTTTGGAAATCAGAAGGAAGTCTCAAAAGGAAAAAATCAGTTTTTCCAGCCATTCTACTCTGACCTCATAGCTGAAACTACTGAATTTGTCTGTTGTTTTACGAAGCTGTGATACACACACCAGTCAGTATGAAATCTTCACAGTAAGGCAGTGATGAATAGTGCCTTTCAGAGTGTGTATGGCTAAAAAGAGCTTAGTCAAAACTCTCGCTGAAGGAAACAAAGTTGATAGAAGTTTTGCAATAGACTCGAATGGAAACTATTCAGGAAGGGACAGATACTTTTGAGCAAGTAAATTATTTATGTATTTGGAAAATACCCATTGCAACAGTAAGAGAATTCTCAGTAGGTTTAGAAATTCCAATCGAACAAGCTTGGCAAAGTTGCTATGGATTTCTTAGATTTGTTTGAGCTCTTTCTCTACTTCCAGAACGTGGGGTTTTTGTCTTCCTCCTTGCTCCAGACAAATTAGGTTTTTCCCACTGTTTTTCGGTTTGCCAGGTTCATAATGTGTCCAGTTTTGGGTCCTCTCCCTTAAATATACCTTTCCAGCATTTTCTCACATCACAAATTCCTCCAACACTCAGAGGGATGACTTATCTATGACTTTTCCATGTCTTTATAGCTGTCATGCTGAATAATGTATCTTTTCCTAAAAGTTTTTCTCCACAGTTTTTTTTCTTCATCCTTCCTCTGATTTCATGTCCAAACTCAGTGATTTTACTGCTTAATTCTTTTTAAAGTATGTTTTAAATTTTAATCTAGATATTTGCTGGTCTGTCTTTTACTTAGTGCAGCTTCCTTCAGAGCAGAGTGAAGTTGTTAGCTGTAAAATCACCTTGAAATACTTTCATGGAGGCAGGGATGGGGAGGAGGAAAGCATAAGTTGCTAACGGAATTTACTTAAGACCTCAAAGAAAAACCAGCAAAGTACATACAGAAGATTTTCTTCAAGGGGCACTACAGTGTGCTAATTTAAAGCAGTTTCTAAGTGTATGGTAAATTTAAGAAACAATTACCCCAGAAAAGCATTACTGATAAAAATCGGTTATTAACGTATTCACATGTAGCAAAATTCTACTACTTTTTGTGTGTGTAGGTGTTACTTTAAAAAGAAGTAAATGCAGTCCACTGGTATGACATTTACACATCTGGTGGTGGTGTTCCATTCTAGTATCCTTAAATTTTCAATTATTTTTCCCAGTAACCTATTAACTGTGTATTTAAAAAAAAAAAATAATAACGAGGTCACATTCTTAAGCTATGACAGATTGTACTGCTGGTCTCTTTCTCTCTCTCCCTCATGCAATTCTTTTCAAAGTTTTAATAGAAATCAAATGTTGAATGTTCTGCTGTCCTTATAAGAAAAAAAAAGTCACAAATCATTATAAAAGAGAAGATTTTTGATTAACCACATGCTGTTTGAAAGTTACAAATACATGTTTCAATCAGATCCACACTATTTTAAAATAAGTGTATATTAAAAACTTACCTAGTACATATGTACTGGAAATATAATTTGTAAAACACTTTTTGTGTCTAAGAAATATGTGAGCAATAAAGCTCTTTTGTCCTCATAACTTTTCATTCAAAATTTAAGCAATGCTTGTATTTCTAAGTATTGAGTGATTTTTTTTTCTTAATGAGAAAACTTGACAGAAATAGAATATGATATTTGGATCACTGATTGGTTATATTTGCCCCAGAGCTTCCTTTTGCAGAGTATTTTTTCTCTGAAGAACCCACAAGGTTGAAAATAGAAAGAATATTCCATCATTCTATAGTTTCTCTTTACTGAATAATACTTTGTTTTCATTCATGAGGCTGACATTACAATTCTGGTGTTATGATTTTATTTTAAAGTAAGGTCAGTGATTTTTGTTGGCCTGTGTTTGTAATAGTTTTGAGATCTACTAGTTATGCAAAAAAAAAAGAACTGTTTATTCTGGAGGAAATCTCTTAAACCAAGAATGTATATAACCTGAAGGGTAACATGCTGTTATGGTTAAGTGTCTTTCTTCCTATTCAAATGTTAAATTAATGTAATTTATCAGATTAGATCTTGATTTTTACACGAATGATATGGTTCACAGAGGATGTATTGTATCTCTTTGAATTAATATAAATTCTAAACAGAGAAACAAAATTATTTGAATCGCTGCCTAGGCACTGTTGTTAAAGCACATGTTTTTCATTTTGGAAACTTGTATGGAATTCATGTCAGCATAAAGTTGAGTCCCTAAGACAGTGAATTCAAAGCTTAAACTGCTCTAAAGTCCCAGTGAAAGTCCAGATAATGCCAGTGACCTTCTGAGAAGACAGTAAATTGTAGTTACTGGGACACGTAAATTCACCAGAGAATTAACGATTTTATATTAAAGGAGAAGAAAGTTAATTTGTGGAGGTTAAAGACATCAATTTTACATCTCTTTCATTAAGTTTAATTAGAAAAATAAATGGCATTAAATTATAGAAAATTAGTAACTGAAGGGCAGTTTACACGTGAATCATTGATTTACTGCATGACTCAGAGCTGGTAATGGGAAGAAGTAATGTTACCTTCAGTCACCCACTCAAATGAAGACCCAGACTGAAGTGACTCAGCCCTGACCATCTGACAGCTGTTGGGTGTTGAACTATGTGGTGAAAACTCATCACTGTAGACTCTTGTGGTCATGGGAGGCAAGTTAAGGATTACATGAGCATATCATTTGAACTAACCTTTTATTGACGAACCTTGGAGAAGACCACATTGTTTCTTTAGCCCCTGTTCATGTAATGAAGATCAATCATCCCACCAATAAAGAACACAGAGCTTTAGTTGGGTGTGTGTGAAATTTGCAAATGGATCTTCAAGGCAGGTGTCACCAATACTATGAGAAGCATTCAAACTTCAGGTGACTCTGTCAATGGTGGGAGGGAATTTTTAATTATGTTGGGAAAGCACTTTTCTAGTGTGGAGAAGATCTGAAAGCACTGCGTGGTTTAGATGTGGCAGTAGACAGATCTGGTATAGGTCTGATGTGCCACTTAGAAGCCCTGTTTTAGTCTCCTTCATCCTGTTGTCTTTAGCAGATGGGTTGTTGCCCATGTATTGAACTAACTCCAGTCCTGCAGCTCTTCATCAGGCTTAATATGTTATGTTTGGTTATTAGAGTGGTTTTCCTTTTTGGAAGAAAGATTTGCAGCTCTGTGTTTTATTTTACAGGTAACTATTCAGAGGGACAGTGGTTTGGATGTCAGTTCCCCCAAACATGGAAAAGTGGATCCAGACAACATGCCACATGTTGGTGGAAATACTTGGGCTGGTGGAACAGGTTTTAAATTCTTTTTCTTTTTAATGCATCACTGAAGGATGCCTAAGGGAGATGACATGCCCCTCAAAACTAGGTTTATACAAGGCCATCCTCTGATTTTACTCATTATAGGATCACTTTATTGCCTGTGAAAAGGAGTATTTGCAGTGTCTAACTTAAACTGAATATAGAAGATCTCTACTTCAGTTACATTTTGTTGCTGTTTCTTTTCATTTGCCTTATAGTGAACCAGAAGCTTACAGCCATAGAAGCTAGGTTAGGTCATTTGCTATTGTCTTAGATGTCTCTGTAGCTGCAGCAATTCAGGGAGTGTAGGCAAAGGCACACAGGTTAGGCAAGGTGCATCCAAAGTCTAGAAGGGCACAACAGAGATAGCTAGATGAAGTTTGGGAACAGTGGGAACCAGCAAGTTCTAGGGAGGAGGTCAGAGTCTGAACAAATGTCTTTAAGGACTGGGAGTTTTGAGAAGATGTACAAGACTTATATGTTCTGTAGTCCCCTTTGTACAAGGTGGAAACCATTATCAGTCCAGTCTCAAGGGACTATAAACACTCCACTGGAGTTCTTAACTATGATGGTCTGGTTTTTGGCAATAAATATTTCAGCTGGGGATTGTTGGCAGGTTTTTTGGAACATGTGTAGATGTAACAACATAAGCTTTAAAGAAAATGCATTCTTCTTTATTATTTATTATTATTTTCTTTGTTTCTGTCATGATAGGTGGGAGAGATACTGCTGGGTTAGGTGGCAAAGGTGGACCATATCGACTAGATGCTGGCCACAGGGTTTACCAGATATCTCAAGCTGAAAAGGATGCTGTTCCTGAGGAGGTCAAGAGAGCTGCTCGAGAGATGGGTGAAAAGGCCTTTAAACAGAGGTAATGGGAAAGTGTTTATTTTCCCTACCATTTCCCAGAAGAGTTTGAAAAAGATAGGTAAAAAGAATTTTCTTTCTTAACTGTATTTCTCAACTACCTTAACGTGATCATTAACAAAGCTTACCAGCATGCATTTAACTGTCCTGGAAAATAAGTGTAGAATATTTTATCGAATGAAGTCACACTTTTAAAAATGACTGTGTGATTTGGTAGAGTAAAACATAGCTAGGTGAATAAGGAGACTGATGTGAATATTTGTCTTTTAAAAAAAGGATCTACCATATGAATAATGATTAATCAAGATTGTATGGGTGTCTTTCAAAATGGACCATTATGAGAGAATTGCTTGTGTTTGAAACACCTATAGCCAAATGTTTAGATGATTGAACTATCAGAGCTCAGCAGACACTTCTTACACGAACCGCGGATCTTCCCAACATTAGCGTAATGTATGTTTACAAATCGATTCAGACTTCTTCCACCGACTGAACTCTTCCAAGTCAAACTCTGGTAGCTCACATAAAAATCCCAAAGTGTGCTGGAAGTCATTCTAGGTGAGTTTCATGTTTCAGCCCAGGGTGTGTTGCAGTGCTAGTATCTGTCTGAAAGGAGAGAGTAACAGACACAGATTAAAACATCAGAGCAAATTAATTCTGAAGTAACTTAATTGGCTCACATTTTGTTCCTATTAACAAAGTGATTCTCTGAGGTGCTGGGTGCTGTGAGGAGCAGGTGAGATTTCCGTTTGCTTCAACTGACATGTAAATAATTGGGCTGTTAAGCATATAGCATGCACTGGACATGAATCACTGTATTTAAAACCAGCAGTTTATCTGTTGCATTCAGGTCAAGTTTATTTGTTAACCACCATGTTTTTATTACTAAATCACCTGGAGTATTTAACATTGCTGTTAGTGAATTAGTGATTAAGACAGGGAAAATGTACAGATTATATGTTAGTTTCAACTGAAAAGACCCTGAAAGGTAAAAAACGCACTCTTAATAGTGATTTAATTTACACAAGCAATGTACAGAAATTTAAATTAAAATAATCACTAAAGTTTTGTTTTCAGGCAGAACTTGTTTTGTATGTTTTACCTTATGCTTTATGGGGGGTAGGTGGGGAGGACTATTTTAACCTGCTCTACATCAGTAAAATTTGCTCATCATAACGGAAACAAATTACACATGTAGTCTTGGACACTGTACATCTCTTTGTGTAGCACATATATACATATGTGGCATGCTTTGAGGAGTTTCTACCTACTTTGTTCTAGGGAAAATTCCTGGATGCTGCCACATAATGTGGAAACAGTGCAGCTGAGTGCTGTAAAATATGAGTATCTATACATGGGATAAAAATTCATGTCCTGCTAAAACCAGTGAGCTGGCAGGTACCAGCTGTAAACATAGCCTGTTCTGAAGCCACACTGGATTTAGATTATTAATCTGTATATCTTAGATAGTTATGGGAACTAACAGATATAAATTCAGAATAGAGAGGTTGGAGTCCTCAGGTTGAAGCAAAAAACCTCATGTTATCTCAGAGGCTCTACCACTGTTGCTGACAAGCTCAGCCTTGGCCAGCCATGGGTCTGTCTTGGAGCCTACTGGCATTGGCTCTGTTGGACATGGGGGAAGCTTCTAGAAGCTTCTTACAGAAGCCACCACAGTAGCTCCCCTGCTACCAAAACCTTGACACACAAACCCAGTACCTATGCCAATATACTTTAGCTCAGAGCTGAACCCAGTCATGTACTCGATGATAGGTTGGCAGACCTTCCTACATGGAGTGCCATGCTGGGTCATGGAAAATATCAAATGGTTCACATTCCAAACATTTTCACCTGTCCCCAAGATCACTCTTCACCATTAGACCTCTGTAATTACATTCCAAATTGTGAGTTTCACCAGTTTAAGAGTATCTGCTTAGCTGCAAAGTTGAAGATGATACAGAACTTGATTTCAGCACATCTTAACTTACAGAAAAAGCAGGTTCAGATGTTGTGCCTTCTGTTAGGGCTCTGGACAGGATAGTGTTCAGTGACACGACTCATTTTTTTGTGGAGCAGTACATTTTTGTTAATGTCTGTTTAAAACTTCTTTGCTTCAGAGTTTCATCATTTATGAAGCATAAAGATAGGTGTTTGAGATAGAGTTACTAGCTGCAGGTCTTCAAGGACAGATTTTATAGTGTGTCTTTACTTAACCTTTGTGATAAAGCATGGATCATGATATGTTTCAAATACTCCGACGGTGAAGTAATGAACAGGCACTCCTGATCCTTTTATGTACAAATAGCAACACCTGAGCCAATAAAACCTTTAGAATTTGATCACAGTTTTAATAATATCTGATTTACTTCCCCAACATTAAAGCAGATTAGGAGAGAAACAAAGGATTAATAACTTTAATGTGATCCAATCCCTATAGTCATTGGTGATCACCTGCCTTGTCAAAAATTCACAAAAGCAGCTGCCACTACTTTGATTTGTCTCTCGTGTCTGGTTATTACAGTCTGAATTTGCCTGTTACCAAGTAAATAAACTTGTCATCTACATAAGTAAAATGATTATATGCTTGCTTCTTAAACAGTTCTTAACTGCCTGTTGTTTGCTTTAGACTGAAAGAGATTCAGATGAGTGAATATGATGCATCGACTTACGAAAGGTTCTCTGGAGCAGTCCGACGCCAAGTTCAGTCACTCCGCATCATCTTAGACAATCTACAGGTAATCTTAGATGTACTGATAAAGGAACATGGTGAGCTCATTACATTCATAGGCCTATATTGTCCTCCTGATATCCTGTTACCATCTGACAGTCATACCTTTGAGGGCTAAAAGCAGACTCAGTTTATAATCCTGGTTAGGAAAAAGAGTCTCATATTACGATTTCAAAGGCAGCTTTTAAGTAGATCCCAGTGCTTATCTCTGCAAGTTACAGTATTCCCATGCCACAGTTTACAGAGATTACTATTTCAGGAGCAGAATTTTGTGAAAGAAAATGCTACACATTATTAAAAGAATATGTGATGGTGTGTAGAGCACAGCCTTTGTCTTTACATCCTGTCCAAAAGACTTTTGTAGCTGAAAAGTACAGATGGTATAGATGTTAAAAGAATTACCCGCTCCAGGTGGGTGCTTACTGCATATGCAGCTGGAGATACAAATTTTTGTTGGGTATGTTTTTAACTCTTGATAATAAAAATAGGTATAGCCCAAATCTCCAAAGTGGAAACTGACCAAACCCACCAATTTACCTTCCTTCTAATAGCTGGTATTGTAGTTGTTCTAGGCTTTATTATTTTGGGGCAAGTAAAATAAACAGGCCATTGTTTCTAGGAGTAATCTGCTAATCTTCAGTAAAAATGAAAGTAAATTTTACCCTATAAGATATCTCCAATTAAAAACATTTTATTTGAAGCCTACCAACCACTGGTATATATATACCTTAGTCTATTAGTTAGTCATTGTGCTGTGTCTAATCTGTCTCCTTACTTCAGTAATAAAACTGAACGAAGGAAATAAATTACGTTGTATGACCAACAGACTCTCTGGGTCAAAAAATCCAGTCCCTTGTTATTCCAAGTAGGAAAGGTAACATATTTTTCTTTGCCTTACCTTTAAGCCATTGTGACAAGGACAATAATTGTTGTACAATTGTTGTACAACTACAAAAACCTATAATCACATATATGCGGAGAGAACTATTAGCTGTATTCATTATGAAGGTATCGGTTCAGAGAGCTTCTCATGTAATGAATATTTCAGATGGTCATGCTTCAGTGATTCATGCACCTAATATGTGTTTCAGTTCAGGACATAGGCTTTTGGCTTCTAAAGACAGGTTTAAATTGAAACATTTTAGATCTGAATCTCTTTTTTCCCTTCATCATTTATATCTAGGTGGTTTTTTTTTACCATGTTTCTAGTAGACATGCCATCAGAAGCACAGTCTAGGTGTGAAGTGAATAAGTGAATCTCCAGTTTAAGGTCTTCTTTTAGTCTGCTAAAAGAAGACCTTAAAGCACTGGGGCTCCAATTTCTTGGAGCCACAGTGCTTACATTCAGGGATCATGTTAAGCATAAGCAAAACAGAGCATACTTTAATATAAGGAGACATATCCTGTTGCTTTGTTAAAAAAGGTCATTTTTATATGAAGGCAAAGTCCTATAAGCCTCAGTATTTTATGAGGTTTTGCTGACTTCCTGGTAAGATCTATAACAGCTAACCACAAAGCTAGTAATAAATGTACTTTGTGATGAAAAAAAACCAAACTCACTGAATTTTGTAGAGTAAGAGCAAAAGTTAAAGCATATTTTTAACTTGACGATTTTTTTGTACAGATTAGGTAGGGGTTTTTATTATAAGATGCATGAAGAAAATGAAGGTAAATAATGACAGGAATTACTTAGCTGCACAACACTTTCTGTTAATTAAGAAGCTGAGTCAAAGCACATTTCATGGGTTTTTTTGAGAAAAAAAAAAAAATTTGAATTCTTCAGCATGGTAAGTCCATTCAAACCTGATGCCTCTGTCCCTTTTTTTCTTTTCCGGACAGTCCCATGCACACCTTAGGTTTTTAGCTAAAATGGCTTTATTTCTTTTATCAGTCAGACATTCTTCATTTCTCAGTGAGTTGCAGTAAACTCATTTCTCAGTGAGTTACAGTAAAATTTCTCACATGTCTGTGTGGTTTTAACTTTGTGAAAATCCCAGGTCACCTTCTCAGTAGAAAACAATTGTGGCTTTTAAGTTTGGTTTTTATTTATTTTCCTTTGTTTCATACTCACTATGTTTACATAATGGGAATTCATTGTTATTTATGCTTATTTGATGTGGATGTTCTTTTCAACTTACACCTTTTGATTATTAGGTTTATGGGTTTTTAAAAATACATATTCCCTTGATTAAATTTTAAATCCCAAGAATCAAGAGGTTGGAATTCATGTCCAGTTGTTGATGACTAAAAAAAATTAGTAGCAGCAGAAAGAGATGGTTGGATTGGGCTGACTCTTGTGATACATGAATAAATACAGTCTGAGAATGTAATTTCGTTGTTCATTTCACTTTGCATAGCTCACTGATTCTCCATCAACTCATTGAACAACATAAACAGAACATCAAGAATTGTCTTGTGTGGAAGTAGCAAAGCCAGACGTCCAAGAAATTTTGTCAATGATGAGCTTTCTTTGCTACTCTAATTCTAGCCAAACCGTGAATAACACTTGTCTGTCTGAACTCCAGATTCCAAAACTGATGGTCACTCAGTCAGGAATGCCTTCTTAGATTTTTAGATCACTTGCCTTTCAGAAAGCATTTCTCTGTTTATTGACTGCCATATTCCAGAGGCAATATGGGGAATCTATACCTGTAGCCTCTGAGCATTGTTAGGCATCTGCATTTGATGGGCCTGTGCAAACAACATGAAGTTCAATAAGGCCAAGTGCAAGGTCTTGCACATGGGTCGGCACAATCCCAAGCACAACTACAGGCTGGGCAGAGAATGGATCAAAAGCAGCTCTGAGAAGGACTCGGAGGGTGTTGATTGATGTAAAACTCAACATGAACTGGCAATGTGTGCTTGCAGCCCAGAAAGCCAACTATATCCTGGGCTATATATAAAAACAGAGTGTCCAGCAAGTCAAGGGAAGTGATTCTGCTCATCTGCTCTGCTCTTGTCAGACCCCACCTGGAGTACTGCATCCAGCTCAGCAGTCCCTGGTACAAGGAGAATGTGGAGATGTTGGGTCAAGTCCAGAGGAAGGCCACAAAGGTTTGGGGCACCTCTCCTATGAAGACAGGCTCAGAGAGTTAGTGTTATTCAGCCTGGAAAAGAGAAGGCTCTGGGGAGATCTTAGAGCAGTATGTGAAGGGACCTAGAGGAAAGATGGAGAGTCGCTGATTATCAGGGAGTGCAGGGATTTGCATGAGGGGTAATGTCCTTAAGCTGAAAGAAGGTTAGATTGAGCTTAGATACTAGGAAGACATTCTTCCCTGTGAGGGTGGTGAGGCCCTGGCACAGGCTGCCCAGAGAAGCTGTGGCTGCCCCCTCCTTGGCAGTGCTTAAGGCCGGGTTGGATGGGGCTTTGAGCAACCTGGTCTAGTGGAGGGTGTCCCTGCCCATGGCAGGGGGTTGGAATTAGGTGATGTTTGAGGTCCCTTCCAACCCAAACCAGTCTGTGGTTCTATTATAATGTTTTCTGAAAAACAAATGCAGACAACTGGCATTATTTCATATCATCCTATGCTGTTATGTTACATATTTAGATGTGATCACAGACAGCTTTTTATGTGATATTTGCAAACATCACCTTATATTTTGCAGGGTTTTTTTGTAGATATGCCTTTGATATCTTTCAGTGAAAAGAGTCAATGCATTGGTGCATTGTGATCAGCCACTGACATACTGATAAGATACAGTATCTAGCTGATAAGATATGGTACACAGCATGTTTTTCTAATTTCAAAAGCAACATAATGAATATAAGTACAGTATTTTTTTTTTCATCAATATATTGCCATAATAATGGATTGTATGCTCTTTCTAGTAAAATATCAAAGCAAGGTATATATGTAATAGTTCTGGTTTTCTCTTAAAATTGCATGTGCTTTTATACTTATGTTGCTTTTAAGCTTATGAAAACTGCGTATTGAAAACACATTGAATCTTTTCTGTAATATATATGTGCATTGTAATGTGCTTAAGGGGAATTTTTTATTCACCTTTTATAAAAGGAAATAATTCTTAGGAATCCTACATGGAAGAGGCAGATGTTAAGTAATCTAAATAATATTAGCATTATTTGAGAAAGAGATTAGGTCAGATTTTGTCAGCATTCTTTCCTGTTTTAGGAGAGAAAGTCAAATCTGTGTTCATCCAATAAAAATTCAATTCAAGTACTGGTTTTCATTGCATTACTTGCAAAAATTATTAAATATTTTTAATGATATACATAGTTCAAAACAATTTTCTTCTCACACTGCTGTGCCTTAAACAGCAAATAGCTGTTCTTCAATGGAAACAGTGAAACTAGTTGAGAACATGCTTGATGAAGCCAAAATTTTATAATCTTCTGTTGCTTGTTCCTCTTGCCCAATTTAAGGAAGCAAATGACAAAAGTTTTACAAAAGTGCTGCCCTAAGGAAGTGTTAATTATCCACCTCTGTTCTCGTACTTCTAGTGGCTAAGATGACTGGGAACAAATACTGTCATCTGCTGTATTGGCCAGTGATAGGACAAGGGGCAATGGTTCCAAGCTGGAACATCAAAAGTTCCATCTGAATATAAGGAGGAACTTTTTCACCGTGAGGGTGACAGATCACTGGGACAGGCTGCCCAGAGAAGTCGTGGAATCTCCTTCTTTAGAGACATTCAAGACCAGTCTGGACGTGTCCCTGTGCAATTCAATCTAGGTGATCCTGCTCGGACAGGGGAGTTGGACTAGATGATCTTTCGCGGTTCTTCCTTATATTCAGATGAAACTTCCAATGTTCTAGGTTGGAACCATTGCTTCTTGCCCTATCAAACAAAGCATTTCTTGAACCTGTCTATGGAAGAAGGGAATTTAGATTTCATCCCAAGGATAGTTAATGATTGTGGAAACTACTAGTTTGTGTTTACAAACACGCTCGTGGATCTCCCATGTCAAAATGAGTGAAAGTTAGGATGACTGTAGCACCACAAAAATGTATCAGATAGATATCAGGCTGAATTCACAACCTAGGAAATTGTTTTCACTTTCATTCCTGTGATCTAGTAAAAGGCTGAGGTTTCTATGTGTTAGCTGTGGTTTTGCCTTCATCAGAAAGCGTCTGTAAAGCTTTTGACACAGACTAACTAAAGAAACTGTGTTTGTTACAGCTGTGTTAATTCTGTACTGTAAAATGAATCAAAAAATTTTCCCTGTGGCTTTGTATTCTGTCTGTCCATGTATTTTCATAAATCAGTAGTCCATTAATCTTGAGTAACTATAGGCAACAGACAGTAGTCCAGAACTACTTCCATACACGCTGAAAAGGAAAACTGAGAAATTTTGACCAAAGCAAAATCAAAGGCCCCCTGAGCCTTGAGAAGCCATCATCTGACTGGTCAGACTGTACAAAACTATGAAGTTTTGTCTTCTTAAATCCCAGGCCTGCAGCTTGCTGGGGATTTGTAACGTAAAACTTCCTGCTTGTCAGAGAGTAACTGATTTTCATTCCTGAAAACCAGTGTTTAAGGCAGTTTGTGTCATGCTGGATATTTGATTTGCCTCTAGCTGCCAACCAACAATTTGCTGAGAGTTGAAATGCATTATATGTATATATTTAAAGTCTTCTTTCCTTGCTGGGCTTACTACTAGGGTGAAAACTTCAATCTGATAATTTAAGCAGAAATTAAATAAACCATGAAAACCATATATGTAGACTTTACTGTCTTTAGATGGATCTTATGTATTATGAAAACATTTTTAAATATGTTGTTTATAATATTGAAGCACTGGAGTCTTCAATCTTAAGTGCTTGCTTCTATGTACAGGAGTTCCATGAATATTTGAGTTCCTGGATTGTAATTCCTGTTCATCAAGTCGGGCTGTGGGTAGCCAGTGCTATTTTCAAGAAAGTAAAAGAAACATTCAGCAGACCATTTCTATTTGGAGTATCATAATTTTCATGAGTTTTATTTAAAAATATAATTGCAGTTGGTTATGAGTGTTACTTTAAAAGAAATTGATTACCATCACCTAAGGTAAATACAACTAAGTTTTATCTTTAAGTCCCCCATGGTTTTTTGCACTGCTTGGATGGAGAACATGTAACAAACGGTCAGTTATGCATATCCCTCTGGTAAGTATTTCTTCACAAGCTACCGAGATTTTCAGCACATTTGCAAGAAGAATAAAAATTTCCGCTGCCTGCAGTTCAACTTCCATATATGAAATGACCAAAAAAAGACAAAATTACAGAGGGAATGTGTTCTTTGTCAGTGTAAATTTTGCTTTCAGAGAAAAAGAGCAGGACAGCTGTGAAAATGTGTTTGCATTTCTTTTACTTATGCCAAAACTATCTCATCATTGCAATGAAAATTCATTCATATGTCATGTTCAGTGTGCCTTAAATCGCTGAAAATGACATCATGGTGTGAATGAAGGCTTCTTTTCTCTTGTAGGCCAAGGGTAAGGAAAGGCAGTGGCTGAGACACCAAGCTGTTGGAGAGCTAGATGATGCCAAAATCATTGATGGGCTGACGGGAGAAAAAGCCATATATAAACGACGGGGGGAACTTGAGCCACAAGTAAGTAGCCAACAAGTAGCGGGAAGGGTAGGGAAGCGCTTAACTACTTTGATATTTCCATAGTGGCTGTACAAATCTAAGTGGAGTTTCAGTAAGTTACAAGGATGAGAAACTCAGAAGAATCTTAGGAAGATTGGGAAAAACCTTGGGAAGTCACTGAGGTGGAGGGAACCACAAGAAGGAAGATTTGCTTCACTTCTTGTAGTCATGCACATGTAATTGATATTTTGCTACTCTCACATCTCATGATGCTGATCTAACCACTCCTTTGATCTAGTGCAACAATTTTTATGTTCTTATTTTAGATTTTAGTGAGCAATAAGCACAAAACATTTTTTGTCTATTAAAAATTTTAAATATTTTCTCACTAGCTTAATTTAATTTTCAATAACAAATAGCTTGATAACCTGGTAAGTTTTTTAAAAAGTGGCTTACAAATGTCTCCTCCTTATTCCATGATACATGGGGAATTTAATCTTCCAGAGATATTTGGATTTACAAGAATAAAAATGTTAACAGGAAAAAAGTGTGAGGACAAGCCATTAAGATATGATAAAAGTTGTCTGTCCTACAGCTCAATTCAGCCCGCGCTTAGAAGACATTACAATTAAGCCTGTTTGAGTCAGCAACAGAGAAACCACTTGAATCAGACCAACAAAACCTGGCCAAAACTGGTGGGGCTAGTCCATAATATTTAACAGTAATACTTAATGATAGATTTCAGTTTTTAAGTACACTGAGAATTTTTTTTAATAGCTGAGTACAACATCTTTTTGCACGTCAGTTACCCATATCCGATGAATCCCTGATATTTTTTTAAACTCTTTATTCCTGATGTCTGTAGCTTTGAAGAGTTCATGGGACTTGGCAAAAAGAAGATTACATCTTCATTTCTCATTTTTCAAAAATGTATTTGCTCAGTATATCAGTTTTAAGGCTTTGTAAAAATAGTTGAATTAGGAAATAAAAAAAGACAGGTTTAAGTTTTTAATTAAGACCAAAATAAATGGAGGATGTAACGTGCCCTTTTTTCTCCCTTTGTTTCTGGGAGGACAGGGATGCCATAGTCCATTAAGACAGTAATTAAAAGAATAAAGCACACAAATGTTTGCAACCCTTTACAGGTAATAGAAACATTTTAGTTATTTGTTTTTAACGTGACTTGTTTTGTGCCAGATCATCTTTAATAGTTTCGTACTAGAATCCAGACTCATTTCCTTCCACACTAAATAAAACACCTCACTTGAATGTACTATGCCAAAAATTGTTAAAACAGATGGGAATTGTTTTCAGGAAAAAAATAATGGGTTTAGCATCAGAATGAAGAAGAAACTATTAGTTAATCAGAACAAGATTTCAAACATTTTTTGAATGTTATTAACCTCAGCAGACAAGATTTTACAGTCTTATATGGGTCCCTGTTAGTATCATAAGCCAAGGAAAAGCATTTCCACTATAAGCTTTGGCAGAATCAAATTGGAGAGTCTTTTTATTGAAATAAAATCTTTAGTATCAAAACTGAGACAAAAAAAGGGTATTTTCCTGACAAGCATGTGTGGAACTTTTTTGAGATATTCTTTTTCTGGGCATTAAAAGTGAGGGAAAAGAATGAACTGAGGTATCTGTTAATTAACTCATTTGAAACAGAAAAAAAAATTAAATGTCTCTGTTCTTTGAAAAAAAAAACAAAAAAACCCCACAAAAATCAGTGTTTGCAGAATAAAAGTTTCTTGCTTTGTAAAGTATGTCAGGTTCTCTTTCTGAAACACTTCACCCTTGAGAATGTCTAGCTCTCCCGTTTAAATTGTTTGGTTTTTTTTTCTTCTGCTGTGTTTCCCTGTCAGCCTGGGAGCCCCCAGCAGAAACCTAAACGCTTGCGACTGGTGGTGGACGTTTCCGGTAGCATGTACCGCTTTAACGGGGTGGATGGACGACTGGAACGCTCCATGGAGGCTGTCTGCATGGTCATGGAAGCTTTTGAGAATTATGAGCACAAATTCAAGGTAATTACAGCTGGGCTGGGAGCTCTGTGGTTATTGCACAGGCTGTGTGGAGCAGTGGAAAAAGTGTTTCAGCAGTCAGTCTGGCCAAAGAGCATTATTCATTCCCACAAGGAAATAAAGGCATTAATCTGTTTCTAGCAACCTGAAAAATAATACTAGTGAAAAATAATACTTGTGAAACATTACGCCTATCAGCAGGGGAGAATTCAATCTAAGACATTTAGGACTTTGATTTAGGGAAATGCGCTGTCTTTTTCTGTATTTATCTGTTTCTTTGGGCAGAAAGGCTAAACCTTATGGAAAACAAGTAAATATGAGCTCCAGGACATGCAAGGATGCCCCACCTTTCCATCTGCCCAGAGTACAGGCAGCAGCACTTTGTCACAGGAAAAGACCAAACTTCTTTGTCCCTTACTTATGTTCTCTTCCAGTTCCTGAAAGCAAGAGAATTATTTCTCATACTGAAAGATATTAGGTTCCAAATCTGATTTAATGGTAGCCTGCAAAGGAAATGTAAATGCATTTTTATACCCTTCTATTTGTCTCAGTAAATCTAAACAAGGTCTAAGGTATGATTCTTTAACCTTAAAAAAGGCAGGAATGGCCAGTCTCAAATTAATTCTTGACAGACCTGGTGTTTAATGGAATAAAGATGTCCAGTTCCTTTACCAAAGAACATCTTAACACTTAAAAAGCATCTCATCAAAATGTAAAATATCCTAAATAAAATTAACAGTCCAGATCAGTTCACCCAGGTCTGTTTCACGTTGTTCCTCCAACAGCATAATCCTGCAGGTTCCTGTCCTTTTGTAGAATCACCTGTACAAAAACAGGCTGTATGGAGGCACATACTTTTAGAATGTTTTCTAAAAGTACGTGCCTTCTAAACACACAGACTTCCATTTGTCAGGAGAGAGACAGGCATTAGGCTTTTAGCCTGCTTTCCCAAGGAAGCAAGGCATGTGCTACCATAGTCTTTGGAGGTGATGCTTCCCCCCTTAAACATACTTAAACAGGGCATGTTGCACAATATTGAACAAATTTGAAACTGCAGGTTTGTTCCCAAATACACTAAATTCCTGCAAATGTCATGAAAATAAGTCATGAAAATAGGTCAGGTAGAGGCTGATCTTCTGTATACCTGTTGGAGAAAAGTGCCATAACCATAAGCTTAGACCTTAGCCCAGGGAAACCACATGGGAACTCAACACTGATTAAGAAAATCATGGGGAAAGAGAGGTTTATTGGTTCAGCTGCTTATGTATCTCCTGCTCACTGATAATAGAAAAGTTAATGACAGATATTAACAGGGGCAGTGTAATTTTACAACACAATTTGTGTAGCATGGTAAATCAGGCATATCTGAGCAACACACATATTAGTATGGCCAAATGCAGGATCATCCACAATGGAAGATGAAATAGAATCATAGAGTGGTTAGAACTGGAAGGGACCTCAAAGATCAAAAGACCTTACTACACCAGGCTGCTTAAGGCCCCATCTAAATAGAAGCAGGAGGTACAAGGATAAATATGATATATTGGGCTATAGTCAACGTGTTTTTTGTAAAGGGAAGTAATGCATTCTGAGGAGTGCCTGTGTATGTGACAAGCAAGGTTGGTTGATAGTCTCCTTTGCCAAAGTCCTTCACCAGAGGCTCGTGAAGAAATGGTACAACTTTGGGGATAGAAGGGAAAGGCTGCAGATAGATGAGCTACTGCTGGAAATTCAGAAAACAGGATAGCTGGCTGTTTTGTTGAGTAAAGAAGTGAAGGAAGGTCACTGGTGGAACTGTGTTGGGATCTGTGCCAACGCCCATGTTGTTAAGTTGTTCTGTATATTCAAAAGTGATCTGTAAAAGGGGTGGATAGTGACGTGACAGAAGTTACTAGCTCTATGAAGTTATTTAGGAAAATCAAAAGGGAAATCCAGCTGCAAGAAATTGGAGAAGGGCCTGGCCATGAATGGTGACTGGGAAATAATATGGCAGATGGTATTCAGTGCTATTAAATGGAAAGAGCTGCAGATGGAAGAACACAATTCTAATTTTAAGTATACAGTGATGAAGTCTCAGCTATTTGGTAGTGCTAATTCTCAGCTATATATTACTGCTCAACAAAGAAATCTGGTAATTATGTTGTATGGTTCTTTCAACACTCAGTGCCCACCAGCTGTCAAAAAAAGCTAACTGATTGTTAGAAACTGTTAGCAAAAGAACAGATATTAAAGCAGAAACCATCAGAATGTTGCTGTAAACATCCATACTGCATTCACATCAGGACTAATGTCCGCAACTTTGGGCCCCCATCTCACCAAAGTTCTCATAGAGCTGAAAAAGAAGAGAGGATGAGAAAGATTACAAAAGGTATGGAACTGTCTCCAGACAAGAAATGGCTAAGCAGGCAAGAACTTCTCAGTTTGGAGGAGATAAAAAACAAGGAGCTGATAAAATCCTGAGTAAAATGGAAACAGTGACCACGAGACAGTTGTTCAATCTGTTCTACTTCATCCAGTCTGCTGTTGTTATGAACAGTGTATTATTTTACATTTATACACAGGGCACAGTGGCTTAGAAAGTGATGATGCTGAAAAAAAAGATGTAGCACAGTGACAGATAACCAGCTGCCCTTATTTCCAGCACAGCTCTGTAGCTGAGAACCCAGACATGACCCTCAGGTGCTTGGTAAGAAAATAACATGTAGGAGTGGACAGACAGATCATTAAGAACTGTCTTCAGTTCTGGAATTTTAAAATCTGTTTCATTACCTTTCCAATCCCTCTGTGCCTAATACAGATTATTATGTTTTGCTGGCAATAGTTGCTATTGGCCAATGTTTTGCTCTGCACATCAGTGAAACCCGGTGTTTGGCCATGCCAGTAGCTCAGAGCGCAGTAACACTTGATGTGTCTCTCTAACAACCACTTGCCGTTTATTAAAACACTTCACACAAAAACCATGTGCAGTTATTAGATGTGAAAATTGTCACTCTTTGGTGGTAGTAAGACAGTAGTAATGTTACACTTACAATCTCTGAGTCAAGAGAGCTGTAGGGCCAATGTTATACTTAAATAACAGTGATGACGAAGATGCTGACAATTTTAGTAACATACCAAGAAAAACAAATTATCATGAGCTTCCACATCTGTTCAACTTCAGTCGCCTCTAGGGTGAGTCTTCTAGGGTTGCTTCCACTGAAGAGAGAACTTTGGGGGTTCAGTAACAGGCCCTTGATTCAAGGCTGGCCAGATCCAGTGTGAACCCTGTCAACTTCAGAGATGCTTTTGCCCAAGGGAAGAAAAGTATTTTTCTTCCACATCTCTCTGTGCTGCCTGATTGGGATTTGGTTTACTTGAAACATAATATCTACAAGAGTAGACCAGAGATGACTAGGACAGCAAGCAAGGTGTGACCTTATGCTTCCTGGCCACTGAAGTCATGCCCAAAATAAGCACAGAGGCTTTATTAATTAATCATGTTTCAACCATATTCTTAACATGATCTAGTGATTAGCTAAAGTATCTCTTTTTAATCTAAATCTAACTGTCCTCTCATATGAGAAATCTCCCATGCATGTGCTGATGGACTCTTTGAGGCATTCCTATCACAAAAATATATTGCTTTTCTGAAATCTTCACCTCAGAAATACAGGGTTTTGGTATTATTTTTTATATGTAATCTGGTATGGCAGTTGCTACACCTGCATGAATGCAATCAATAACCAGAACACATACCAGTTCTTCAGTTCCCAGTGAGTGTAATTAGGTCTTCAGGGAGTAAGGAAGCCACAGAGTGTTTGAAAATATCAGTGTCTCCACTCTGTAAAATACTGGCACTTTGCAAGATGCTGCTAATTTTTATTGGGACAAAGCTGTTGGCTCTGTCTGCAAAACTAGCATCCATTTCTCATGTCCAAAAGAGGAACCATATTAAAAAAAAAAAAAAAAAGAACACAACACTACATTGTGTGCTATGAGAAATCTTCAATTTATTATTTTTTCCTTTCTCTTCCTTATCCTCTTCTTGCCTTCCAGGAGTGGTTTTATAAAAATAGACCTTTTTGGCCTTCACATGTGCCTGCCATTAGCTGTTCCTGTTCAGCCTGGAACAGGCTGGATCTGTAAGGGTCAGTATGAGCTGCATATCTGAGTGTTACCTTGTACAACATGTATTAAACCTGGGGGACCCTCAGGATTGTTGAGCAAAGCATTCAAAGAGGATTTACACAGTAAAGTTTCCTTCTGCTACCTCAGTACAGTGCAAACTTTGGAAAGCAAATCTTGGTTCAAGAAGACTTTTCAGCTACTGCTTGGTATAGCTATCTGCTAAATAAAGTCATGAATGAGTCAGGTGGGCTTTTCTGTGGTTGTTTTAATCCTGCTGACTGAGCTGTGCCTGTGTGTGGTACCCCTTGGTATCACTAATGATACTGGTTGTCTGATGGGTCTTTACAGCACTGAAGGAAGGTAGGGAATGGCGAATGGAGTTAAATCCAGCTGTCAGCAGGTCACAAATGGTGTTCCCCAGGGCTCAGTATGGGGGCCAGTCTTGTTTATCATCTTCATTGATGATCTGGACAAGTGCACTCTCAGTAGGTTGGTGGACAACAGTTTGTGTGGGATTGTTGATGTATTGGAAGTCAGAAAGACTCTGCGGACCTGGACAGGCTGGATCGATGGGCAGAAACCAACCTTATGGGGTTCAGCAAGGCCAAGGGCCAGGTCCTGCACTTGGGTCACAATAACCCCCAGCAGCACTGCAGGCTGGGGACAGAGTGGCCGGAGAGCTGCCTGGAGGAGAAGGACCTAGGGGTGTTACCTGACAGACAGCTGAACATGAGCCAGCAGTGTGCCCAGGTGGCCAAGAAGGCCAACAGCATCCTGGCCTGTCTCAGGAACAGTGTGGCCAGCAGGAGTAGGGAAGGGATTGTCCCATTGTACTCAGCTCTGGTGAGGCCACACCTCAAGTGTTGGGTGCAGTTTTGGGCCCCTCACTACAGGAAGGATGTTGAGATGCTGGAGTGTGTCCAGAGAAGGGTGATGAAGCTGGTGAAGGGTCTGGAGCACAAGTCCTACAAGGAGCAGCTGAGGGAGCTGGGGCTTGTTAGTCTGGAGAGAAGGAGGCTGAGGGGACACCTTATCGCTCTCTACCAGTACCTGCAAGGAGGGTGTAGAGTGGTGGGGGTTGGTCTCTTATCTTGGGTCACAAGTGATAGGACGAGAGGAAATGGTTACAAACTGCACCAGGGGAGATTTAGGTTGGACATCAAGAAAAATGTCTTTACTGACATGGTTGTTGGGCATTGGAACAGGCTGCCCAGGGAAGTGGTGGAGTCACCATCCCTGGAGGGATTTAAAAGTCGAATAGACAAGTTACTGAAGGACATGATCTAGGGATGGACAAGACAGGGTGAGGCTGTGGTTGGACTTGATGATCTTAAAGGTCTCTTCCAACCCAAGTGATGCTATTCTGTGATTCTATGAATATTTTCTTCCTGGCCTTCTTCTAGAGAAGAGCTAAATATTATGTGACAAAGTTATCCTTCATAAAAAGTCAGGCAAGTGCCAGCAGTTATTTGTCAGCTTTTTATGCCTGCATAGGACAACCTGCCTACTTCCACTTCTCATACTGACAGGCAGTGAATCATTCCTTGTCCAGGGTGGAATGGGAGGCTCATCACACATTCAGGAAACTCATTTAAATTAACGGCCATGTCTCAAAGCCCTCCTCCAATGTCATCTCATCCGCGCTCCCTCTGAAGGGCTTTAATAAAGAAAAGAGTGGGAGTGACTGAGATAATAGAAGCTGCATTCTCAGTCTTATCCTAATAATGGAAGTTAAATATGTTCCTACATATGCCCCTTGAGCCCTTTAAATATGTGGGTGCATCCACATATTTATGCATAACTTACATATGTGTAAGTGATACAGAACAACTTATGTTGCAGGATTAAAGATCTTAAATCTTCTGTACATCTAATTTTAGGTACCAGTTACTTGAAAATATATAGAAGGGCAGTTTGTCCTTTGTTTATATGAGATAGTGTTATGTCTGTCACACAAACCATAGGGTTTTATATCATCCCTAATTACCATAATTTGCACACATGATGGCAGATTTAGGAGGCACGTCCAGTAAATTATCCAACAGTAATTTTATAAAGCCTTTAAAATATTCTAAGTGGCTCAATAAATGGCATGTTACATAAATGGTAGGAAAAGCCAGAATTGTTATTTATAACTACATTAAAGGGACGCTGCAGGTTTTGCATGCCCATTTCAGCATTCCCTGTTTGTAAAATTTACTGTGGAGGCAGCACTGTTAATTCAGGAAAAGAAAATGTTCCACATGCTTGGCGGAATAGTTCATTTTAAATAATAAAAAGTTTGAAATAAATTCAGTGGGAGGAAAAATAGAGACTGCTCAGTGTTGTCCAGAGATGAGATGAACTTATAAAGATCTAGCCCTCCGGCTACGTTCGCGCTGCCTTTTACATTCAGCATGCCTCTTCTTCCAGCCCTTTTAGTGCCTTTGGAAATCCAACCTTTTGGCATGGCAGCTGCAGAGGACAAAGTCTTCCATTTTACCCGTTTGAGGCAGCAGCAACCACCCCTTCGGTGCAAACCGTGACGGTGGGAAAGGGATTGCTGCGACCTGTAAGGACACCAACAAACGATGCTGTTCTGAGAGGTGTGTTTGCGCACTGCATACTCACAGCTCTGAACGCAGCAGCCCTTGTCCCGGTGTACCTCAGGCTCGTGGAAAATGAGCCGCTGTCTACCACAATAATAAATTAATTCAATGAAGCCTGCACTGTGGCAAACAAGTATGTTGCTGCTGGATTTGTCAGGGGAGCCTCTGCTCCCAATCTGTTTTGTAAAACAAAAGAAAAGTCGGTTCTGAGTAGGATCATGCCACAGCTCTTCTCTCACTTCTAACTCCAGCCACAGTTCTCCTAGGGAACTTGTGAGAGAAATGCATCACGTCCCTGCTTCTCGGCTTTCCGTGCTTGTCTTTAGCTGCCCTGCTCCTGCAAAGGAAGGAAGTTGGTTTTGATCATTTGTTTAGGGTCAGCTTGTCAGGCCTGAGAGCTGTGGTCAAAGGAACAAGCCCAAACACGTTACTGAGGCAGATCACACTGGTTTTAGGTTCGGATGAGCACTTTCTCTTCATGTTTTTCTGTACGTAGGTCACACAGAATCACAGAACATTATGAGTTGGAAGGGACCTCAATAGACTATCTGTGACATGTGTCTGCATTTGTCGGGGTTCCCGCTTGGCCAGGGCTGGAGAGCTGTCTGCACCTTTTCTGTAAAATGAGTGCAAGAAGATAACATTGAAACACTTCCTTTTACCAGAGCACAAATCAGGAGGAGGTAACAATTTACTGAAAGAAAACCTGGCTGAGAGATTTAAATCCTCCTACTGTGCCCTTGCAGAGTGTGGTTCTTCGCTACAGTCTTACTCTGTCTCAAACTGTTTCCCTAAGTTGTGATAGACTCCAGATGTTCCTGTGGGGAAACATCTCCCATCTGTTACCTCTAAAGCTCGGCTGTGAGCCTGTCCTTGTCCCTTCCTCCCAGGGAGGGTCTCCGGGGCTGCAGTGTTACAATGCCCTAAGTCAGATCAAGTCAGTGCTGCTACGTTCCTGTCCCCAACTTTGCTGGGGCACGAGTACTCATCTGACCTGTCAGTTTGGAGAGCTAAACTGTCCAAAGCAGCCTCAGGGTCATTAGCTTTTGGCCACTCTTGGTCCTTGACTTTCAGGGGATCAGAGGACCATAAGGAAGGTGGTGCAAGGGCTGGTGACTGCAGCACTTCTTTTCCACAGTGCAGGCGCTCAGGCTCGGCGAGATCTTGCCTTGCTCCTGGGGTGGTCCCACTGGATGCAGAACACAGCAGCCAGGAAAAAGCAGACAGGGACTTCTTCCCTGCTGCCTCACTGCACCTTTTTTAATCACAAGTAGGGCGGTAAACTGTTGGCAAAGAAACAAATAAACAGATAAGACCTTTTAAATCTGTGTACTCCAGCGCATGCAGGGGCACAACTGGACAGTAATAAACAGCTAGCCCAGGAGGGCGCAGACAGGACGGGATGTTCCCAGGTGAGTGGCTTTCTGAGCCTGTGTTTGCACAGATCATTTCAGCCTCGCCTTGCCCCCACCAGGCTTGTACATTCCTGCCTTGTGCAAGAATGTTGAGGGGACCCCACGGTAGGGTCAGCATCTGGTGTTTCATCTAGGAGCTGTAGCAGTTCCCTTTACCCTGACTGTCACACTGAGTTTACACTCAGCCTTTTGAGATGAAAGCTTGGTCCGTTATTAGTGTGTGCCAAAGAACCAAATCTATATTCCCAGATGATAGCAAATTCCGGCCTGTTCCCATGAACTCGGTATGGCAGAGCTTGAGACCAGGACACCCCAGTGGGAGAGGTCTGTGAAATGCTGGGAAGGAGCTTGTTAGGAGGGAATCGAGCTTCTTTTTCTACAAGGGAATGACAGGATTTGCTTTACGTAATTAGGTTGTTGATTTTAAGGTGATACCGAATACAATACTGCTCAGTGAAGAGCGTTGCAGGGTTTGGTAATTACAAAGCCTACCCTGAAGATCTGTGGACGTTTCTGACGTTATGTAAGAACCACATTAGTGCTGTATATTTTCCGCTCCGTTAAACCGCTGCTTTATTTAGTTCCTCTTGATTTGAATAATCTCTAGTTTTAAAACAACTCACATGCACGCTCTCTTGGTGTGTGGTTCATGTTCTGGATTTATTCCTGTGTTAATTCAGAAGTCTGTTGAATGTACCCTCAACAATAGTCTCAAAATGTGTGTATTGCCATTTGCCACGTCTTTTCTCCAAGGAACATAATGGTTTGGGGAAGAGAGAAGCACCAGCTACACATTCATTAGGGAAAAGAGAGTCTGAAGCATTATTGACGATAAGAAGTGGGCTTGGAAGAGAAAGCATGTGTCAAACTGGAAGCTTTGCGTGAGGCTGGGTAGCAAACGCAAGGAATGGAAGAGCTGGGGACAGCAGGGAAAGCCAACAGAGCAGAACGAAATGGGACCATGTGGGGACTAGCTTATGTAAAGATTTCCTGGGGGAAGGAAGTCTGGGTTATGTGAGGCTGTCATAAAATGGTCTGACCCTGGGTGAAATAATGTGGCACGTTTGCTGTTTTGCAGAGAGAGGTGTCACCTTTAAAAATGTTCCAGCTGCTCTAGATTTCTCTCGCTCTTGAAATATTTTAAAGCAAATTAGCAGTACGAAAACAATTTAAAAGAGCTCTGTCAATAAAGAATGCAGTTTCCCCAGTCTCCAGAACCTGGCTTATACCAAATAATGTAGTCTTTGATAGGAAAGAAAACCCAGAAAGTCTTTGAGGATGAGACCCACCTTTTGCCACATGATTTTCTGGGAATTAGGGATGGTCATCCCAGAGGGACCTGTAGGCAGTACTTGAATAAAAGATAACAGAAAGGCAAGACATTGCACAAGGGCTCTCTGTCAGATAAGGACAGGTCTGTGCTAGCTGGTCGGGGAAAATACAGGCATGTTCATGTTGAGAAATTGCCAGGTCAGGTCTCTCTGGGCTCAGGGTCTGTGCACTGTGCTCTATTATTTGGTGTAGACAGCTCTTAAATCCACTTTTGTCCTGCTCATGAATTCTCCCTGGGGTGACTGCCACATCCACAACACAAAGGGTATGGCAGGACCTTGCCATAGCTCAGCTTGTCTTGGTTTTCAAGTATTGACAATAAAAATCTCACATAAAACAAAGGACTTCCTAATATCACATTATTTGTTCAACAGGATATTTGAACTATTACAGCTCTACATGTCATGTCTTGGCAGCATCTTTCACGGGAGAATCATGTGCTTTGAAAGTGTACAGAGACTCTTGGAATTCACTTCTCTACGTACTTTGGGGAAGGACTTTGATCCGTAATGCACAAGACTAAGGAGTAGTGATTTTCAGAAAAAGAAGGCTTGTAGTACTTTTTTTATCAGAGCAGAATGAGGTCACAAAAAGGATCTATCAAACGTGGGAGCTGCTCTCAAACAATGCACGTCTTGTTTGTCGGACTCAAGAGGGTGAAAATGGCTACTTTAAGAAAATAAGTGGACAATGTGAGAGGGCACGGTCTTTGTCGTACCCATCACCGCTCTGCAGCTGGTGCGATGATGTGAAAAACAGTCCAAGGAAATAAGTAACTGTTCCTTAATTTATTTTTTCAGCATTTCTTTCCCATATTTTCACATCAGTGAGAAAATGCAAGTAGTTCCCTTAAGCAGCTCATAAACAGGAGCAGGGAGCGGTATTTGGGTTTTCTTGTTGAAAGCAAATAGCCTTTGATCTGTCTCGTGTCGTTGTAACCCAAGGGCCATTCGTGACTACCAGATGACTGATGAAGTTTCTTTCTTGCAGTATGATATTGTTGGACATTCAGGAGACGGCTTCAACATCGCCTTGGTGGGGAGTGACAAAGTTCCCAAGAACAATAAGCAAAGACTAGAGATTCTTAAGGTAAATCCTACTGATAAGCGCTGATGGATAATTAAGGATCTTATGACTGCAAAAATGAAATTGTAGTTAGTTCACAGGATACAAAACAGAAGAGTGAAATAAAGGACAAGAAAGTGAAATCTGAGTATTTGCATAAAGCTGAGACAGGATTTTCAGAGACTCAGCAGAGAACAAATTGTGCCAAAATAGTAGCTGATTGCCTTTTTCTGGACCACTGTGTCATAAATGTGCCATTTTGACTGCCTCTCAAAGGCTATGGAAAGTTCCAATGATTATGCAGTGATATAGATAGCTCTGCCTAAATAATGTGGTGATATTATTAATGCACAAGTGACTAATTTAAACTGTAGAGGGATACCAGGTCAATGATTTAGCCTGGTACCTTCAAAGAGTGATGTCTTGCAGTAGCAGTGGGAAAGTGTGTCAATGCCAGACTCAAAATGCGTTAAACCACAGTTGTAGAGTGAGTGTATTCATCAAGACTTCACTGCAGTAGGATGCAGAAAAAACAGAGAGGGTTGCAGGATTTACTTGGTTGGCAGCTTGCTAGGTTAGAACTGCGTATTTGAGCTTCCATCAAAAATTATTTTTAAGACCAGCAGTTAGTTGGGTTTGAAGGACTGGATTTTCTGATGTCTAAAATTCCTTACCCTCCGAGTAGCAAACAGCTTCAATACAAACAGCGTATTTGTTTCATAAAAGCTCAAGCAAACAGTTCCAGCATTTTTAAACCTTGCTGCCCATGTCAGGAGTCAAATGCTTGTTAACAAATGTAGCACTATCAGGATCTGGAGGTCTAGTGCAAATTATAAACAGGCCAAAGCCAGTCACAGTATTAGGAAACTAAGCCCTGTTTTTTTCCTCAAATAGATAGGAATGCAGCAATACTCAAACTGCAGCTGATCAAAGTATTTTACTCCCTTAAGGTCCAGTCTAACTCTATCCTTATCACAGAGTCAGAGAATCACAGACTGGTCTGGGTTGGAAGGGACCCCAAGGATCATCGAGTTCCAACCCCCCTGCCACAGGCAGGGCCACCAGCCTCCAGGCCTGCATCTAGACAAGGTTTCCCAGGGCCCCATCCAGCCTGACCTTGAACACCTCCAGGGTTGGAGCGTCCACCACCTCTCTGGGCAGCCCCTTCCAGCATCTCACTACTCTTTCCGTGAAAAACTTGTCCATGTGTAGCTTTAGTTTGTTGGACCTCCTGTGTTTTTAAGAAGTGATGTTTGTCTTAAAATACAAAATATTATGTACCAAAAGCTGCATCTTCTGAGGCATCAGAAGACCGCTGCCCACATTTCTGGAGAATCCTCTAATATAGCATAACTGAATGTTCCTCCGCCCTGTGCCAAGGGAAATGAATGTTTATTCATTAAAGTCATCTTACATATTTCCACTTGGTTATGCTGTGCACACAGATCATGCATGCCCATGCCCAGTTCTGCATGAGTGGAGACCATACCTTGGAAGGGACAGAGCATGCCATTCGTGACATTGCCAAGGAAGAGGCTGATGAGTATTTTGTAATCGTCTTGAGTGATGCCAATCTGGAGCGATACGGTATTCAGCCGTCAAGGTTTGCCCAGGTCTTGACCACCAATGCTCAAGTCAATGCATTTGCCATATTTATAGGATCCTTAGGAGACCAGGCAGATAGGTGAGTATATTTATTTTATCTCTAATAGAACTTCCTTTGTTTCCATTCATTGTAAGTGTAAATTATGCTTTTAATACAGTGAAGTTAGACATAGCTGCCTGTGCTGGGGTTCTGCACTAAGGTTGGTTTGGGTTTGAAGTGACCTTTAAAAATCATCCAGTTCCAACCCCCTGCCATGGGTAGGGACACCCTCCACTAGACCAAAGCCCCATCCAGCCTGGCCTTGAGCACTGCCAGAGAGGGGGCAGCCACAGCTTCTCTGGGCAACCTGTGCCAGGGCCTCACCACCCTCATTGTAAGACATTTTTTACTCATATCCAATCTAAATCTACCCTCTTTCAGTTTAAAACTGTTACCCCTCATCCTGTCACTCCAGGCCCTGGGAAAAAAAGTCTCTCTGACCTTCCTATGAGCCCCCTTTATATATGGAAAGGCCGTAGTAAGGTCTCCTCAGAGCCTTCTCTTCTCCAGGCTGAACAAGATATGCTCTCGCAGCCTGTCTTCATAGGAGAGGTGCTCCAGACCTTTGATCATCATTGTCACCTTCCTCTGGACTTGCCCCAACATCTCCATGTCTTTCTTGTACTGGGGACCCCAGAGCTGGACGCAGTACTCCAGGTGGGGTCTCACAAGAGCAGAGCAGGGGGGCAGAATCCCCTCCCTTGCCCTGCTGGCCATGCTGGTTTAGATGCAGCCCAAGATGCAGTTGGCTTTCTGGGCTGTGAGCGCCTGCTGTCAGCTCACGTCCAAGCTGTCATCCAACGTTCCAATTCTTTTACGTACTGTGAAGAAGCAGTAGCTTTGACTTGTGTTCAGGAAGGGGACTGGTTCCTGTGTCCACTATCCCTGTACATACTGTCACTACATAATCACAATGGGCATGTGGTGCCTTTGCCATTGCCTAGGATAGGGTCTGAATCCACCTGAGCCTAAGAAATGAGATTAAAGCAACAGAAGCTGGAATTTAATGATCTTTAAAACTGCCAGAAATTTGACTCATTCTGGTTGTGTTAGAGCCCTACATTCTTTGGAGAGTCAGAACCACTGTGCCTACTTTCAGTGCTACTGCATCATTTTACTTTTGATCGATTTGGCACGGGGAAAAATAAGAAAAATCGGTCCCAGGTGATGTTCCGTCTCCACCGAGGAGCAGCACATGCAGCAAAAAGCTGGTACAGCCACAAATACCAACAGGGCCTTTTCTGCTTCTGGTTGAGGCTTCAACTAGATCAGAATGAGAGAAATCCCAAGGGGAATTGGCACTTGGAACGTAGTTTTAATCGGAAAAGGGCTGAGAGATACAGCAGCGCAGCCCGCGTTCATCACGTCGGTGGGTCTGTACATCAGAGAAAAAGAATCCGTTCTGAAAGGCTGGAACTACAGAAGGTCCTTTTCTGTTAGGAATTTTAAAATAAATAAATAAAAATATATAAATGTGACCATATCCTGCTGTGTGTAAGGGGAGATCTGGTAATTGCCTGGTTCACTGGGTCTGAAAAATGCGCACAACGCTGTCGCTGAAATGCATTTCTGTGTACGCGGAAGCGCGGGATTAGACAAAGCCTTCCTGTGGCTGCTCTGGGGGGAGGAGAAGGGAATCCTTTGTTGCAGCTTTTTTAAAAAACTCACTTTAAAAGAGGGACTTACCTTAGCACTGGAGAAATGGTGTGGAGCATAAACTCCTTTGAAAAGCAGAGAAAAAATAAATTCCCATCCCGCTGACTGGACATGAGGGAGATGGGGTTTGTAATGCACATCTTGTTTACCTTGATTACGGGGGGTTAAGCTCTGAATAAAAGTGTGTCAGGGTAATATTGGCAGAAAAACCCTATATTTCCATCTAATCTGATGCTGTCTCAAAGAGGAAATACAAAGAGCACAGTTAGAAGCAGTGGAGGTGTTGAACTGGAAGAGCTGTGGGTTCATGCTAATCTGTTTAGAGTAAGTAAATATCTTCATTTCCAGAGTAAATCTCTAGCTGCCCTTGGAAAACCATCTGTGGTAATACCTCGTGGGGTCACTGGTGCCTTGATCAAAACGGAGTTCTTGCATGTCAGAAAGAGGCCGTGAATAGAAATCTGTAGAAACACTCTTGATTGTCTTGCTGAAAGGACCTCTGTGACTTTGCTGCTCTCAGTGTTTCCTCCCACTGCTGCTTTCCCAAGCCTTTAATTGCATGGTGACAGCGACATGAATACCCAGGCATGGCTTGGCTAGGTATTCAAAAAGAAAAACATCCATTCTTCAGGAACTGTGGCTTGTGGTGGGGAAGATAATTTGAAATGGTAATTGTGTCTTGTCCCTCTCTCTGCTCCTTAGGCTGCAGAGGACGCTGCCGGCAGGTCGGTCTTTTATTGCCATGGATACCAAAGAGATCCCCCAGATTTTGCAGCAGATCTTCACATCAACCATGTTGTCAAGTGCCTAAGCATCACTGGTGTCACGGAGCGTGAATTCAAAGGAGAAGCCCACCCCTGCTGGACATATAAACCCTAAAACTGAGGTTAAACACAGTTATTAATAAAACACATCCTCTTCTCTCATCAGCAGTGCGACCCAAATCTGCACGACAGCAAGGCTGTGAAATTTCACCCCAAATCTCTCAGCCGACGCAGCGGGGTGGAGGGAAATCGCAGGATGGCGACAGAGCAAATGTTTTTCTGGAGGGACAAATAAGGGACAGTTGGTAATCATTCCTCTGCCTGCCATGTTGCCAGCACTGCGGTATCATCTCACCCTATTTAATTAAACACAGTTCACTGGGTTTTGATAATATTATGCAAGGCAGAGCCAGGCAATCTGTTCCGGTGTTTTGTGTGCATATGTTTGAATGGGTAGTTAACCCCATCTCTGGTTTAAACAGGCCTGCTCTTGTCAGGCAGGATACCCTTCCTTCCTCTGCTCTTGCTTTCTTGTCCTGATGAGCATCAGAGCTTCACCACTGGACGCTGGGAACAATGGAGCAGTCTGGAAACACTGACTGTCGCGTGTAAACATTCATTATCTGATCAGGCACTTTGCTCAGCATTGTCAGATCTAGAGAAAGTAGCTGATAAGAAGGAAAACAAAACAAAAATAGATTCTGTCAGTCCTGCCTGTGAAGGGTAAGGGGAAAGGGTCAAAACTACGGCTGCGTCTCCTTTGCATGACCGATGCTGCTGTCCTGCTGCACTGTCGCCTACAATCCCTGGGGTGGCCTCAGTACATGGAGGTGCCTTTTCGGTTGGGAGGCAATTACTAACGCTTTGCTAGAGCTCCTTCATGGGCTGTTTTGCTTGGGTCTTTTGAAGGTGAAACTGGAGGAGAGATCTAGGCATGAGAAAATAAGTTCTTCTTTATAAAGGAAGAGAAAAAAAAGCCCTGCTTTTATTTTAGCAAGAGACCTGTGTTGGGGGATATTTACTATACGGGATAGTTATAAAAACTTACTTTATAACTCAATCAACTGGTGTTTGGCTCATCCGGTGAGGCAGTAAGACCTCTATCTGCTAAAGAAACGATATATTTTGGTGGGAACACTGGAATGCTTGATGAATTATGAATGTATGATTTAATGAAGCTGGGCTGGGGGATGTGCCTCATCACTGATACCTAAGTGATATTAATTTGGGGTAACTGAAAAAAAAATAAGTCCAGGGAAGGTGCTTGTAAAATCTGAAGGAGGAGTTGCAATGCTTCACTTCTGATATTCCTCTTAATCTCACAGTGGCTGAAATCGCACTGGGAGTAGTATATTTGGAGGGGAGGAAGAAAATCAATTTGATCTCATTAAACCAAACCATTGGTATTTTGAAGGGTCCAGTTCCCAGTGGTCATCTCTATTCCACAGTCCTGCAGGAAAACCTACCAGAACATCACAAATGTCCCATGTTTATGATGTGGCACAAGGAGGCACTTGTATCCCTTGGCTCTGCTTTCACTTCTTTCCCTTACTAGCGCTAGGCGTCAACTGTGATTGCAGATATCATACTACAGCTTATCTGTTAGCCTGATAAAATTAACTGCAGATGCTAATTGCTGATGAAATGTACTGATGTAATATTCAAGTAAAGAAGCATACAGCAGGGGAGTCAGAGACTGTGTTATATGTGCAAAATCAGACAATAGAAGTGCCCACTTGCCTAGTTGAAAGTCCAAATAACAGATGTAAATATACCAGAGGTTTTCTTTCTCTACACAGTTACGTTTTCAATTTTTTTAATTACTAAAAAGTAAGTACTAATATAATTTGGATCATTAATTCAATAATTATGCTGTGTTGGCTATTGCACATTGTGTTTATTAATAAATAATATTCCTGTAAAAATGAGATATTTATTTGAGAAATAAATACACAATGCCTAGGCATGTGTTGAACTTGGAAAGCTGATGTGGAAATACGTTTGTACAGATTAGGAAAGGTTCAGGGCTCAGTTCCTGCTTTAAAATGCTACTGGTTTACTGAGAATAGGTAACACTCTTATGTTTGCCTCCTGTAAATACAATGGCAGTTGTGTCCACATCTAGGGCTGTGGTGGTTTGACCCTGGCTGGAGGCCAGACTCCCACCAAGGTTGGTCTATCACTCCCCTCTTAGCTGGACAGGGGAGAAAATACATGTTGAGAGGCTCTGGAGTCAAGGTAAGGACAGGAAGAGATCATCCCATAATCAGCATCACGGGCAAAACAGACTCAACACAGAAGAAAGGCAAGAAAACTCTCTAATTTATTACACTGCACTACACACACTGAGGAACCAGAGTCGAGTAATGAGAAGTACAAACAGCTCTTAAAACATCACCCTCAAAACCCCTCCCTTCTTTGCAGACTTCACTCTATTCATGATGTTTCTCTTCCCTAGGATGGCATGGGGGAAAGGGGTGGGGGGGGGAGAATTAAGAAATGGAGTCTTCAATCTCTGGTCAGTTCCTCATGAGTTGTTCTCCACGAGAGTCCTCCACAACCTTCTCCATGTGAGTCCTCTCCCACAGGGCCTTGGCTCTTCACTAACTGCCCCAGCGTGGGTCACTGCTATAAACTCATAAAATGTCTCTCAGTCTCTCAGTCCCAGACTGCTGGCCCCAGCCTGGTCACCCACAGAGTCACAAGCACCCACAGCAAACCTGCTCAGGCATGGGCCTCTGTCTCTCTCTGCGTCTTATCACTCTCCACAGGCTGCAGGTGCTGCCAGGGACTTGCTCCAATGTAGGTCACAGATTCTTCCATATTCCTCCATCTGCTCCATGGTGGGCTCCTGCCTGGCCCAGGTACCTCTCCAACAGGCTGCAAATGGGGTCTCTTCATCCTCCATGGGCTGTGGGGGGACACCTGCTTCACCATGGTATTCTCCACAGGACACAGGGAATCTTCTCTCAGTGCCTCTTCCTTCCTCCCTTCACTGACCTTGGTGTCTGCAAAGTTTCTTACATCTTCTCACTCCCTTCTCTGGTGGCAAAATGCGGCTGTTTGTGTTTTTCTCTCTAAAATGTGATTCCCAGAGGCCTGTGACTGGCGCTGATTGGCCCATCCGACCTTGTCAGTAACAGGGTTTGGGAGTTTGGCCTTGGGAGACCAGCTGGGATTTGCTTTGTTGGACCCTCAAGAAGCTTTCTAGCCTCTTAAAGAAGCCACATTGCAAACCCACCACAGGCCAAAACACATCTCTTCTGGCTCCATCTTTTAAATCAAGGAAATGAACAAATAGAAAAATCCTGACAAACCCACAAACAACCCCAACTTTCATTTTATCATTTACTGTACATCTGGGCAGTGCAAACACGCTCTCCTGTCCTGGGTCTGTTCCAACTCAGGATATTGTATTCTATGATTGTCTGACTTAGTTGTGTGGAGCCAGGAGTTAGATTTGATGATCCTTATGGGTCCCTTCCAACTCAGGACATTCTATGACTCTATGATTCTAAAACTACAAAGATTATTTGTATTGTTCAGTCTACACAAAGGTTTAAAAAAGGTTCATGGTATCATCAAAATAAAAAGGTAACAAATTGCCCAACTCAGAAATGCTTTTGAGATTGTAGTGACAATGATGTCAGTGATGTAGCATCATCACCGAAGAAAATGCAAAGTCAGCTGCATTTCCTGGGAAGGAAGTCTGTGTTGGAAGATTTGTAAAAAAGATTTAACACTCTTCAGGATGAAGATTATAGAGGTTTTTAGAAAGACAAGGGCGTCATTATAAAACTAGAATAACTTCTTTTTCAGGGCTGTCTGTTCACCAACTTTTGAAAGGATAAGCAAATGAAAAGCTGCTTCAAAAAGCCAAACATTAGTTACAGCATCATTAGTCCAAACACCTGGCACTGACTGCATGCAGAAAAATTCTGACATTCCACACTACACCTGTGGAAGATCCTATTGAAGAAAATAACAAATTACAGTAGGTCTACTGATAATTGAAAATGTAAAAATAAACCATCTCTGTCTTTGACCCTGGATTCCCTGGTCACAGAATCACAGAACGCTGGGAGTTGGAAGGGACCTCGAGAGATCGAGTCCAACCCCCCTGCCAAAGCAGGTTCCCTGGAGCAGGTTGGTGACAAGACAGGTCTTAAATATGTCCAGAGAAGGAGACTCCACAACCCCCCTGGGCAGCCTGTTCCAGTGAGAGCACTGGAACTGTGAAGAAGTTCTTTCTCACATTGGTGTGGAAATTCCTGTGGTCCAATTTGTGGCCATTACCCCTTGTCCTGTTCCCACAAGCCACTGAGAAGAGGTTGGCCATCTCCCTTTGTCTCCCACACGTCAGATATTATGAACATTGATGAGATCCCCTCTCAGTCTTCTCAAGGCTGAACAGCCCCAGTAAAGAGCCTGGCTCCATCCCCTTGAAGCTCACCCTTAACATATTTATAAACATTAATGAGGTCACCCCTCAGTCTCCTCCAAGCTAAAGAGACCCAGCTCCCTCAGCCTGTCCTCATAAGGACGATGTTCCACTCCACCATCTTTAGTGACCGTGTACTGGACTCTCACAGAGTTCTATCTCCTTCTTGAACTAAGGGGCCCAGAAATGGACACAATACTCCAGGTGAGGTCTCACCAGGGCGTAGTAGAGGGGGAGGAGGACCTCTCTTGACCTACTAGCCACCCCCCTTATAATACACCCCAGGATGCCATTGGCTTTCCTGGCCACAAAGGCACACTGCTGGCTCATGGTCATCCTGCTATCTACCAGGACCCCCAGGTCCCTCTCAAGGAGGGTGTCATATCCTTGAAAAGGCTATTAGGACAGACAAACCTCCCCTTGGTAAAACCATGCTGACTACTTCTAATAACCCTCTTATCCTTGATGCACCTGGAGACAGCACCAAGGACAAGTCATTCCATCCCCTTTCCCAGGATGGAAGTGAGGTGACCTGTCACCACATTAAGTATTGGTATTGACAGGTTAAGCTGAGCAAAGCCAGGTGAGGAAGGAAACTAGACTCTCTTCCAGGTTTCCTAATCCTGCAGATCCCTACCAGCTGGGTGTCATCTGGCACCAGACCTCCCCCTAGTTCCAAAACAACCATAAGGAACGAGAGCAGGAAGGACAAATTGATCATTTTGGACCTGCTCAGCTCCCTGAACCGGATTGTCTTGAGCACCTGTGCCAGCATGGGCAGAAGAGAAGTGGAAACATGCAGGTGACGGAGTAGGGCTGGGAAATCCTACCAGGCAGGACCACAGCAATGAACTTACTTACCCACAATAAAAATGCATCCCAAAGCCAGGAGAGGCTCAACAGAGCACGTTCAGCTTGCAGGGCAGAAGTGAGATGATGCTGTGTCACAGCCAAGACCCTCTGGCAGGACACCAAACATCAAACCATCCTCATGCACGGAGGGTTGGCTTGGGGACAGATCTCTGCTCCTGAAGTCAGCGCCGTGTCAGACCTGTTACAGTCCCATTCTCTTCAGCCCTTCAACGCCCCGCTAAAGCATCCTCATCAGGCAGCAAATAAACTCCTTCCCGACCCCAGGCACGGGTTCAGGATGAATTGAAGCTTGTTAACAGCATCAGGCAAACAGTGGCATGGGGACTGAACACGTATGGCCCCTGAATACTAATTTTGTGAGCTTATTTTTTTCTCTTTAATTGCACGCAAGTCGGTTCTTTCTAGCACAAGCCAAAACTCTAAAGTCCCTGGAACCTCAGGGGACATTTGCTGAGCACCTATAAACTACATACACCTCACAAATGCAATAAACAAACATCCTCTTTATACTGGGACTTGAACTCATTCTTAGCACCAGCCTTTTCAGTCCAAATCATTAAACACATATTTTATTTTATGTTAACTTCTCTGGCTGAGAGACAATATTACATGCAGATGGTGGGTTGGAGAAAGTCCAAAAATAGCATTACTTACTTAGGAACGTGTCTGATGTGGGAGAGTGATATCAGGAATGGTGTCCCAGATACTTTTGCTGTCGTCACGACTAAATCATGCTCTGTGCTGTCTGTACCAACATCTGCGTTTCAGCTTGGATTGGTTCAACATCTGTAAGATCACCTACTATAGTTTACAACTTGATAACTACAAATAACTTGGGGTTCTTTAAAAAAATGGGCAGTGGTAGGGATGCTTCTATACCCTTGTTTATGCCCAGTGTCATAGCAAGGAATGCTATGCTCCCCCAGTACACACTGTACCCATCCCAGAAAATTTGGTGGTAGCATAGGAGCAACTTTGAGTATCTCTGTCTTCTCAAGGCTGAACAGCCCCAGCTCACTCAGCCTTCCTCATAGGGAAGATGCTCCAGGACCTTAATCATCTTTGTTGCCTCCACTGGACTCTCTCTGGGAGATCCCTGTCTTGTTTGTACTGGGGAGCCCAGAACTGGAGACAGGACTCCAGGTGTGGCCTGACCAGGGCAGAGTAGAAGGGGAGGATCAGCTCCTTCAACCTGCTGGCTATGCTCCTCTTAATGCACCCCAGGATCCCATTGGCCTTCTTGGCCACCAGGGCACACTGCTGGCTCATGGCCAACCTGTTGTCCACCAGGAACCTCAGGTTCTTCTCTGCAGAGCTCCTCTCCAGCTGGTCATCCAAAATATGAGACTTTTGACATCACAGGAGACTTTTGAGAAGCTATCTGCACCCTTTACACAGCACACCTGAGATAAAGTCCAGTACCGAAATTGTAGTCAGCATGTGGGTTTCGGGAGCTTCTTCTCTAGATCTGGTGTACACCCTCGCCTGAAGTAGGTTGCTTCAGGAATGTGATTTCCAGCATGGAAAAAAAAAAACAAAAGAAGCTATTCTCCAAAAAACCCCAAAAGTTCAATAGATCCTTCCCTCCACCACCAAAAATGAGAAATAGGGAAAGCAGGAGAGGAGGTCTCATTATAAATAAATCAGAGCAGAAATGGGTGCGAGAGCTCTGGCTAGAAAGAGGCAGGAAATGACCCAACGGCTGAGCTGAGGCAAGCAAAAGCAAGTGGCTAAGCAGAAGTGTGCTCAGGCACAGAGTGAGGCAGAGGGGACCCTAACAGAGTTCTTTTCCGTCTCCATTTAATCCTCTTGAGTGCCATAGCGAGTGGCTGTGAGTAGATGTCGTACCTAGATGCCTCTGCATCCCACCCAGCAGCTCTTCAAAGGCCAGGGCTTTGCAGGGCAGCATCTGCTTCTGGTTTTGGCTCCATGCACATAGAAACCAGAGGCACCTCTTCAGAGGGGCTGGACCACTGGGCCACCCTGTCCTGGAACCCCACAGCCTGCAAAGCCCAACTGAACGCGAGACAGTGGCAGACAGCAAACCAAAAGTTCACAAAGCTTTTTCTGTTATCACAGAGGAGTCTGAAAGCAGCTTTATTTAACTCAACCAGCTGCTCTTAACAGCAGGCACATTGTTTCTCTGAATGGTTTCTTCTAGGAAAGCATGTTAGTAACTGTGAGAAACTGGCAAGGCAGCGAATGTCAAAGAATGTCAAAGTTGAGTCCTTTTTCCTCAAATAAGGAAGTTTTGGCCCTTAAGTTTTTCTTAATATCTTCCTCACACTCTTCCCCTGCTCTAGCGTGGGTTCCCACCCGTGGCAGACAGTCCTCCACAAAGTACTCGAGTGTGGGTGTCTTCCATGGTGGGAAGTCCCTCAGGACAGACTGCTCCAGTATGGGTTTCCTGTGGGTTATAAGCCCTACCAGGAAACCTGATCATCTTGGAGACAGCTGATTCTTGCTCTATCAGACATGGGGGAGGCTTCTAGCAGCTTCTCACAGAAGCCCCACTTACTACCAAAACCTCGCCATGGAAACCCAATACTTTACCTCCTGCTTATTAAAAATAAAATAAATAAGAGCAAGGATAGATCAATAAGATTTTTGAGAGGAACTTTTTTCTCTCCCAATGGAGATGGCAAGCATGGTGGCTCCACTCGTTATGGGGCCACCAGCTACCAAGGAGCAGGCAGTCCTCTGGGTCAGAGCTGAGAGGGTCAGCTCCAACCCTCAGTGCTCAGAAAAGCAGGAAGAACCTAAGGCCACAGACAAATAAGGAGCTCAAGAAGTTGCCTAATACCCCACCCAAGGTCCTGCTGGCTATTCAGCAGGGTGCCAGCATATGCTGACCTGTCTCTGGATCTGCCTGGGCTTGGATCCCATGGTCAGTGTCTGGTTTGTTTTCAGTTGTTCCTCCATCCTTTTAGATGTACAGCCCTGTCAGAAAATCCTTGAAACCAAAAATGTCTCTCTAACTCCTCCGAAGGCAAAGGCAGAGCTTGGCAGGAGAGCCCCAGACATCAGAGTCTGTGAGCAGACACCCCGTTGTGTTGTTGTGGCCACTGCCTGGGTTTTGTGCCTTCTGTCCCTGAACAGAACTGACTCCTTTGTGCAAATAACCAGAGGAATAGGGAATAAAACAGAAGGACACCCTGCCTTGGAGGTAACCCAGTCTGGACGCAGACCAGAGCTGGGCCTGGACAAATGGAGGAGCTCAGCTTTCTTGTGACTGGGGGAGCAGCGGCACAACGTGGACCCCAATACTGAGCCCCTCTCCAGGCAGGGCAGAGGGAGGCTTGTGGGCCTCCCCAAGGCAAGATGCCCACATCCATGTTTCCAGCATTCCCTAAGCCCCGTGAGTCCAGGAAACCCCAGTCACTGACCAATCTTTCCTTGCCTTAAGACTAAACCTCCTGCTAATGGCTTTACCTCATACGCTGCCGATCTGGAAACCTGCCCGGCTCCTTGAACCACTTACTTGAGCTGATGATTTTGGCAGGTTTCTCCCCCCCTGCCCCCAACATCTTGGCTACTGCTCCTTGGAGGAACTGGGCTGAACCCTCCCATGTCGTGGTAGCCTGTCCTCGAGCTCGGCTCCGCGGCACGCTTAGTCCTGAGCCGTTCTCAGACTACAAACCAAGTGACAGGTTATGCAGCGCAGCGCGCAGAGGCTACAGCCGAAAACCCGTTAACAGCTTCGCCGCATGCTCAGCAGTTGGTTAGGAAAACCTTGCCCTACCCATCTGATCAAACCTCTGGCAGTGTTTAAACCTGTTTTCTGTGGCCCAGTTTACAAACTAGGTTTCACTGCAGCCATTCCCTGGTGTCGAGGCTGAAAGGTGCAGCCCTTCCTCCTCCAAGTCATTAATGAAGTTTAACAAAGTTCCCATGGCTTTAACAACCATCCTCACTTCCAGCACTGGAAGCTGAGCACAGCCAGGGCACGGCTATGGACAGCTGGGGAGACAGCAGCTCTGAGTTCCAAGCCGAGATGTTGTCCATCCAGAAAGAAGACAGGGAGGTAGGATGGGGTCTCAATTGCCCAAAGCAGGGCATTTGCACCAGATAGAACGTCATAGACTTCTGCGGTTGTCTTGTGCACGTTTGGGCTCAGTTTGTCCATTGTTTCTCAGTTGATGTCTTTGGGAAGTTGTGTCCAACCAAACTTGCCCATGTTTTGCCCTTCTGACACTGGGGTTTAACCATGGAGGGGTTTCAGCTGAGTTCAGCAGTAACCCCATCTGCACCTATTGCTTCCAAATGGCGGCTCAAATAGGGCACTACAATGCTCTTTTCAGGAAGGGGTGAGAACCTACAGTCAGGTGTCCTATCAGCTGCCACCATCCCTGATACAAAAACCACTGTCAGTGGTGACAAGGACATTGGAAACCAAGGTGTACCTCCTAAGAGAAGTAACTGGCAGCAGGAGACAATAAACCACAACTCTTTCTCCTGGAGAGAGTCCAACAGAGGTCACAAAGATGATTGAGGGCCTGGAGCATCTTTCCTATGAGGAAAGGCTGAATGAGCTGGGGCTGATCAGCCTTGAGAAGACTGAGAGGGGATCTCATCAATGTTTATAAATATCTGAAGTGTGGGAGACAAAGGAAGATGGTCAAACTCTCCTCAGTGGCCTGTGGGAACAGGACAAAGGGCAATGGTCACAAGTTGGACCACAGGAATTTCCGCACCTACATGAGAAAGAACTTCTCCTCTTAATGCACGCCAGGATCCCATTGGCCTTCTTGGCCACCAAGGAGCACCGGCATTCCTGGGGGCTCCCCAACACTCTCTGCCCCCCAAGGAGCACCACAGGACCCTCCCTCAGTCCAGGTGATGTTTTAAGAGCTGTTTTGTACTTCTCATTATCTGACTCTGGTTTCTTTGTGTTTCTGTAGTGCAGTGTAATAAATCAGAGAGTTTTCTTGCCTTTCTTCTGCGTTCAGTCTGTTTTGCCCGTGACACTAATTGTGGAATGATCTCTCCCTGTCCTTATCTCGACTCCAAAGCCTCTCAACATGTATTTTCTCCCCTGTCCAGCTGAGAGGGGAGTGATAGAGCAGCTTTGGTGGGACTTCGGCCTCCAGCCAGGGTCAAACCACCACACTGGGGCATGACAGCAACTATCTGCATCCCCAGTCCCTTTTGGATACCTCCTTCTCTGAATCCTAAAGCTCAAAAGTGGATGGGACAGAGGTGGAAAGGGGCCTGGAGTTCAAACTGGAGCAGCTCAGCTTTCTGGGAGGGTCACGGTCACAGCCCTGTGCCCCCCTGCAGTGAAACAAGAGCCTGGAGGACTCCCAAACTGCACCACCTCAGCTCTTGTGCAGCTGCCTTGGCTGATCCCTCCAACTGCAGGAGGGTGGTTGGAGAGATCAGCCCCAATTCCTGTTAGCAAGAGTAATTTGTCAGGAGGGTGCAAAGTGGGCATCATGGAAGGTGAAAGGGGAGAAGATGGATGCAGGGCCAGAGAGTGGAAAGAGGATGTCTCCCAAGAAAGCCAGAGAAGAACCTACACATATTATGTAAATAAATACATTTCTGTTCCTAATTCTGACATGTGAATATGTACCCTTTGGCTGTGCCTGCTGATGGATCTCAGGGTATATCACAGGGCCTGCAATGGTTGTCTCTGGACCCCCTTTACATCTGTAGACTGCAACCTGCCCCTTCCCATGCCTCTGTAGACCCAACACCAGAAGAGCCCCAGATATTGGGAAACTTCATCTCCCCTGAGGAAAAGGCAGAATTCTTCCCTATACAGATATCAAAACTCTCTATTTCCTTTCACTGAAGTATCTCAAGGTTGCAAACTTATTAAAAAAATACAAATGGGAGGGGTTGTTTATGGTTTATAAAGAGAGAACACCTCTGTGCATGTAGGAAGAGAAACCATCCACTCAAGCTTGTTTGCCCAAGAAAAGGACCCAATTGATACCTACTATTTCAAACTGCCATCATTTCCTTAAAATTGCTAGGGACTTGGGTTGATTTGGCTTGAAGGTGGGCGAGACTCACACATACAGTCAGTAGCAGAAGCTCAGGATCTTCTGAACTTCAGCACACAACGGACAGTAACTTCAAGCACAATACAGGAGCTAAGTCACATCAGCTTCTCTTCCAGGTCACTGAGGTTTCACAGTTCATCAGCAGCTTTCTCAGCTCTGGTTAAAGCAAGTTGTACAGTAAATATGCAAAAAAGTCAGAAGACAAGCCTTTAAAAGTTGAAATGGCTGTGGCTCACACAAAATCCACAGCTAAAGCAGGTCTTGATTTTTATTGAGCCGGGTCTCTGGTGCCCGTGGCTGCATCGGCTGCTTCAAACTGCATCAGGCAGGAACATCTGTTCCCTTCTCAGCCTGGATTGTGTCTTGGTTTCTGAAAGAGTGAGCCAACGAGCCAGGCTGCCATGCAGCAACAGCTCTGTGTCAATATTTGGATGCTGTTTGGCCAAACAGGTAAAAGCAGTTCATTTTTCCCAAAACATTGGCCAGGAATGGGCATGTGGTGGTTTGACCTTGGCTGGAGGCCAGACTCCCACCAAAGTAGCTCTATCACTCCCCTCTTAGCTGGACAGGGGAGGCTTTGGAGTGGAGATAAGGACAGGGAGAGATCATTCTGCAATCAGTGTCACCGGCAAAACAGACTCAACACAGAAGAAAGGCAAGAAAACTCTCTAATTCATTACACTACACTACACTACACACACTGAGGAACCAGAGTCGGATAATGAGAAGTACAAACAGCTCTTGAAACACCACCACCACCAATCCCCCCCTCAGCTCTCCCTTCTTCCCAGACTTTACTCATGATTTTCTCCTCCCCAGGATGGCACTGGGGAAAGGTTGGGGGGAGGAATAGGGAATGGAGGCTTCAGTCTTTGGTAAGTTTATCATGAGTTGTTTCCCTTCTTGGGGATGTGGGGGACATTTCTCACATTTTTTCCCTGTGCCAACGTTGGATCCCACACACGGGAGACAGTCCTCCATGATCTTCTCCACGTGAGTCATTTCCCATGGGGCCTTGGCTCTTCACCAACTGCCCCAGCGTGGGTCACTGCTATAAACTCATAGAATGTCTCTCAGTCTCTCAGCCCCAGACTGCTGGCCCCAGCCTGGTCCCTCACAGAGTCACAAGCACCCCCAGCTTGTGGCTAGACATCCGCTTCACCATGGCATTCTCCACAGGCTCAGGAAATCTCTCAGCACCTCTTCCCCCACACACTTCTTCATTGACTTGGTGTCTGCAAAATTCTTACATCTTCTCACTCTCTTCTGCAGTGGCAAAATGCGGCTGTTTGTGTTTTTCTCTCTCTAAAATGTGATTCCCAGAGGCCTGTGACCGGCGCTGATTGACCCATCCGGCCTTGTCAGTAACAGGGTTTGGGAGTTTGGCCTTGGGAGCCCAGCTGGGATTTGCTCTGTTGGACCTTTAAGAAGCTTCTAGCTGCTTCTTAAGGAAGTCACATTGCAAACCCACCACAAGACACATGATGCTTTGGTTTCTTCACTCTGGGTGAGCAGCAGTATTACTAACACTATAACCCATATCCAGCATATCTGAACACAACTCCAGACCTGTTTCTGCCACCCCTCCTCATCTGGGTGCCAAATGAGGATACCCATGCCAGAGGACATGAGGTTTTTTTTTGGGGTTTCATTCTTCCACTGCCACCATTTCCTGAACCTCCCTTTGCCTACTCCTAGAGGAGAAGGAATGGTTTACTTCAGCTGGCAGAGTTTGGGGACAAACATCCTTTAAATCAAGGAGTTAAGCCCCCAAAAGGGCTGGACACTGTACCCAACACCTTCAGCAAAACCTAGAAGCCACTAGCGATGCTTGCCTGAATCTGCAGGGAGCTTGACACAGATTAGGATCCCAACGCAAGGGTGTCTTTGCTCACTTTTGGGATAACGAAGCATCCTGGGGTCTGCTCTTTGCATGGCCTAAAAGGGGACAGGGTAGCCCAGGTGGCAGAGGCAAGGTCCCATGGCTTTGCAAACAGAAGCAGCAGAGAAACACTGACCTGATGGACACATATCTCACACACACCATATAAACCTGCAGTTTCACGAAATCAGACGAAGGCTTCAATAAACTGGGCTCTGAATATAGGCCAGCAAATCACACACCACATGAACTGAGGCCGTCTGGAGATTTTACATCTTTTTTTCCATTAGGAACAAGAGGCTGTTGTAATTCTGGCACTGAGATGAGCTGAGGGCATCAGTTTCCATGCAAATCCCTATGATATCAGCCTGATTATGAGGAAAAGTTGAACAACACAGCAGCTGGAGGAAAGCCAAAGAATAGGAAAAATTAGAGGCCTTGTCCTTATCTGAGCAAAACTGGGAGCGTTCAGTTTTCTTGCCTTCTCCCTTTAGCTCAATCAGTTTGCAACGACGCATTGCTACCATCGAGTAGTCTTCCTTCTTGATAAAAAGACTACATTTGCAAAGCCAGTGGCTCTGTCACTTTGTCATTTGGTGCTTCCCAAAGCCAAGACAAATTAATACTTAACTTGGAAGCATTTATTACAAGAAGGAAAAGAAGCAATGGAACTGGTTTGGCTTTGGGAAACAATCCATTAAAGAGGAAACTCTGAAATCATATCAGTGATTTAACAGACATGTATTTATTGCTAATGCATTTTTACATACCGAGACAAAGCAGGAATTACTCTTTTGGAACCCCACCTTTCAGCCTGTTTGCATGGTACTGCATGCAAAGCCACACCAGCTGGGAGCTCTTCACCCAACTCTCTTGTACAGCAGAAGCTGAGAAAGCAAAACATTGCAGCCCAGGACCCTCGAAATCCCATCTGCACTTTCCCTGATTCTGCAGCTTCACCCCTGCTACCAAGCTCTGATTTTAAGGATCATCACTGTCATATTTCAGTCCAAGATTTTATATGTGCACATACATACACACACACACATATACATAGAATAGAATCATTTAGGTTGGAAAGAACCTTTAAGATCATCAAGTCCAGTCGTAGTATGCCAAACCCCAAATGGAAAGGCTTTCCTTGGGAATCAGATCTCCTCAGAGTCTGTTTCCCACTTTGGATATTGTCACAGCCACACCAATTGCTCACCCCCGGGAGGAAAGGAAGAAGTTTGAGAAATACAAGCTGCTTGAAATTATTTCCATCAAACTCTAGAGATGTTGTTAGGGTGAAATGGTTTGAAATGGAGGCACTCTGAAAGTGAAAACTCCTGCATTAAAAATATAGCTTATGGAAAGTCTCCAGAAAAGTTTGAGTGTTTTTATTCTCGCTTCTATCCATTTCATGAGGTGATAATGATTGCATGTCACAAGACAGCAGAGAAGTTTAACTGTCCTATTGTATTTTGAGTATCAGCCAATACTTGATAGCCATTTAAAACACCTTTTTTAATGTCAGGCTTTCATTACACAGGAGTCAAGAGACATTTGGAAACAAAGATGTTATTCAAAATGCGTAGGGAAGTCTGCTTCTTCAGCCTGGTAATGTAAAATCAAATTTTGGCAAAAAAAAAAGAAGGCAGTTTTTGGAAATGTCACCGAGAAATTGGCAGATGCTGATCTTAGCTGAGTGATTCCTTCTTATTTAGCCACCCAGCCGTGAGGCCTAGGGAAGAGAGCCAGGTGGCCCAGCCATCACTGGGAGAAAAGCTCAGACACAAGCCCATAGACTCCAGACATGAAATGTGAATGGCTGCGGATGCGTCATATTAAAGAAATACCTCAACGATCCTTGAGGTCCCTTCCAACCCAGACCAATCTGTGATTCTGTGATATTTTCCAGTAGAGATTGCCCATGGTTTCAGTACATTCCCTTCCTCTCCATCCCTGTCCCTGACACTGGTAAACAAAGCAGCCCATACACCCAAGGCCTATCCTGTCAGTCTGAAACATTTCATCACAAAGAAAAGAAATACCCAAGAGCAGACAGTAAATTCCAGTAGCTTGGTGTCAATGCACTTAATTGTAGAAATCTGTGTGGGACAAAACCCTCCCAAAGATGCAGACTGAGCTGCTGGATTTCACTTTTCATTTTCCTAAGGGTAAGGCAAACAAGGAGCCTGATAAGGGTAAAATCTGCCTGTCTTTAGGTGCACATTTAGAATGACTACATCTTTTGGTAGGAGATTTTAATAATCTGGGAGAAAAGTGGAGCTTCTCCCTCCTACACAGTTCTTTTGGATTGTTTGGCAGTGGGGGGAGAGGGGGTGGTGGAAGTGGGGGAGTGGATAGTGAAATTTTCAACAGGGGTAGGAAAATGCTGCAGAGATAAAGCCCAGAAGAGATCCTGAGTACCATGACAGTTTACAAAATCAGTTCCTACATCCCCACATGCTCAGGATCATCACAGGCCTATTCCCACTTCCAGCCATGGGCAATGCTTTGATGTTCCTCTTCAGGCTGGAGGGATGGCAGCGTTTTATCAGAAGGTAAAATGACACAAAGAGATCTGTTCTGAGGTCTGTGGGGAAATGGGGCTTCTCTGGCACTCAGCAAGGTATTTCACCCACAGGTGAAGCAGAACTGAAATGTGCTGCTAAACGCAGATCCTAAACAGAGATCATTTGACACTTCAGCCCAGGAAACAAAGAGATTAATGCTGCCAACAAGAACTGGCTTTTTATTTTTAAGATGTTACCTATTTCTACTAAGATGAGGCCAACTGCACTCCTGTGGAAGTGAGATATCTGAGAGCGCTGGGATAATTAAGCAGAATTCTCTGGTCTCCTCCTGTACTAGCAATGCTGGTGACCAGCTGAAGCTGAAGATTGTCTTTGATGGAGCTGAAGGAATGCCTTCTTAGGAGCCAGCTTGCAGGTCAGCTTCAGGACACAACTCAGAACTACATGGGCCAGCATTTCTCAAAAAACAACTTTTATCAAAAACTGGAAAGACTTCAAGTCAAAGAAGCCACCAAGACATCTGCATGTCAAAGAAGGGGGTTGAGAGGATGGGACTGTGCCACCACGCCCCTCATGAAGAGAACTCATCACAATGACTCTGCAATCAGGTTTGCTCTCATTAATTCTGACACAGCTGCTTGGGAAGTTCAAAAATCTGCAAAGAAGCTGCAAGTGCTTCCCACATGGATGTGCTGCTTTAGAAAGCTGGTGAACTTCTAGGGGAGATACCAGGAACTGGAGGCAACTTGTCAGCTCAGCTGCTGATCAGTCTCAGGCAACCATGTCACGGACCACCCTTTGGATGAAGTGATCATGGTCACTTCATAGAGAAGTCCTAGAAGAGCCATAGAGGAGTAACTCATAGAGAAGCCATAGAGGAGTCAGCATAACAATACTCATGATATGAAGCAAGAGTTATACGTCAACAAGATAGTATTTTTCAGACCAGCTACCAAATTCTGATACCCAGAAACCTAAAAGCTGGTTTTGGTGAAGCTGATGGGATTTTCAACATCAATCATACATAAATCATCAGCAACTTAATCTAATTTACACATAGACTTATATATGCTAACAATTTGGAATGGCCTCTGGATGTTTCTTCCCATAACACAGATTCTGTGGCAGCAAAAATTTACATTTTTATCAAGTGTATTAAACAAAGGATGCAGAGCTGGACATGCCAAGGTTTCCTCCCTAGAACACAAGAGCCAAGTGTAAAACAGCCTTTTTTCATCAGCATGGAAGAACATTAATTAAAAATCCTGCAGCTAAAAGACCCTGCAAAACAGACAGGGGAAACAGAAAGCTACATGAGCCAGGAGAGAAAGTGTGAAATTGGATCTTGGAAAATCCTTACACATAAAACCCTTCCCTTATTTTACTGCTCTTAGCACTCGCTGCTGCTCTAGTGCAGCCAAGACGCGCGCAAGGCTGCAGCTCAGCCAGACATGCTGGCGAGGGGCAGGAGCAGGGCCACCTCACAGCCCCATTTGACCACCAAGGAGGGATGTGATGAGGGAGCTGCCATCCCTCATTAAACAGCAAGCATGCTGGGGAAGGCTAGAGTCCAGGGAGCAAGAGTCTAAAGGTTTGTTAATGATGCACAAGACTTACTCCTACACTTTTCCTACAGCTCTATAACTCTGGGGGATTGGGCCAGATACAGGAGGATTAAAATCCTGAAGAGACAAGCAGGGTCTCATTAGCTCAGCTCTCTCTGCCTGCTCACTATCTCCAAGGCTGCTGGAAAGGGGATCATGGCTCTTGCAGCACTTTCCTATAGAAGACCATGTGAACACTGAACCATTAAAGGGAGTGAAGGAGGAGAAGTCTGCAACCTCTGGTGGTGTCTCTCTCCTCCTGCCTTTCCGCAGATGGACTGGCCACTGGGGGTTGCAAGGCTCATCTTTTGGCTCCATTGGCGAAGGGGTCACTGTAAGAAGGGTTTTTGCTAGGTACAAAGAAGGAATGGAGAAGGTAAGAGCTCATGGGAGTATTTTGTGTTAAAAGATATCTTACATGGTTGGTGAAGGTGTGAAGAACCACAAAGTCACTGATAAAAGGCATAACTGAAAACACCAGAGATACCAACACTTTTTGGATGGGTTTCTGGAAATTCTGTTGCTTCCCTCTGCAACCAGTGGAGCTGGAGTTGCCCGGTAGAAAGCTCAGATAAAAAAAAAACAAACCCAAGCTGATTCTCTTAATTTTGTTCAAGGAGGGCTCGGCAATGCCAGAGACACTTGCAAGAGCAAGACATTTCCAACAAGGTTATTTAAAATGCAGAAGTGCTGCAAGCCATAGTCCCCAATCCTAAAGCTTGCTTTGGAGCATGGACACCACCAGCTTCGTTCAGCCAAGTGCCAAACTTTGGCCATCATCCTCTAAGTCAGGGTTTGCTGCATGCTGAAGAAATCTGCTGTGTGCTCAAAGTGGTATTTATTAGAGCATGTCAAAGAGCTTAGAGAGGGACAGTGTGTGGCTGCTAATGTGTAATAAACTACTGTTGTTTTAGCAGTATGTTGTACCAGTTGCCAACAAAATAAATTATCTGGGATATTATTTGGTAACTGAGAGCTGAGCTGTTCTGTTTGGCCCCAATGAAAAACATGTATTGTATTTCACGTCATAAACTCTGAACATAAACAAACACAAAGCTACTGCTCATAAATCAGTTTTCCAAGACGCTGCACGAGAGCACGCTGAAGTCACTGCTCGGAAGGGTGAAATATTTGTGGGCATATGCTCTTAGCACAACCCTACTGCCAAGATCTATGGGGTGAAGAGCAACAAGCCCCATCCACCATCATGAATGGCTCTACTTCTCACAGCGATGAGAAAAAGCAGGGGAGAACATCATCACCCACTCATTATGGATAATTAACGTAGATGTTACCTGCAGACGGGGTCTGCAGGGGATAATTCACCCTCCCTCCCCCTACAATGCTACTGAAGGAGCCAGGGACAACAGCCTAACCTCGGTGTTTTACCCAAGGGCTGAAGTCACACGGGGATTAGTCATGATCTGATTTCATAAGCTAGAAAGGAGGGGAGAGGTTGTGTGGTGTGTCAGAAATGTGAAGACTGCTTATATACCAAAACACTCTGATTTGGGTTTTGAGCAAGAGTGACATTCCTTATTATAAATACTGTAATGCATGAGAAGCAGAACCAAAGGATGGTGGTCCACATTACAGCCACAATTTATGGAGAAGTTTCAAGCCTGTTTAAGCATCCCCAAGCCTCTCAGAGAAGCAAAGTGAGTTCTGATGCTTCAGGAGAACAGGGGCACCAGTCTCTTGTCTGTAGTTTTTAAGAGTTGAACCGGTAAATATTTTAGTTTCCAAAACACAACAGTGAAAGAGCAAAATCAAGCAAAGCATTAGCATCCCTTTGTACAGACTGGCCTGCTTTAATCCACGAGGCATCCTCCTTCATTTAACTGATAATCTGTGAGAAGACAAGGACCTTGAGAAAAATCTGGTTTACAACTCTAAGACAATAAGATATAGCAGCCAGGATTGTCATGATTGTGAAGATATTTCGACACCTAGAGCTGTTAGCCAGGCAGCAGTGAAGTCAGTAATGTTGGCAGCCTATTAAAGTACAACAGAAAACAGGAGTTTTCCCTGTTGAGAATATGGAGTTTGCGCTGTTAGCATGCAGAGCTGGATTTAGTTCAAGAGCTGCTGCCATCACATTTGCTTTGTGATACTCACTTCTCTTCCAAACATGACAATGTTGGAAATTCCTCTCCAACAGTCCAGCAGATGTGATGTCTAGCACGTTTAGGCACCTTCATATAAATGAAATCTCAGATAAGATAAGGATCCAGTGTGGTGCAAATACCTTACAGATGCTCAGCTGGGTCCATCTGAGTTGAACCCCTACAGAGACTCATGTTGGCTGGACTGTTCCTCACAGCACTGCTGAATTCTTTTAACTTCCCCAAGGATGTGAAGTAGCTGGAAAATGATCTAAAAGCAACAATTAATGACATGAAATTTAAAAAAGAGATCTGTTTGCAGACACAGATGTTTCCCAACAGGCAGGAAAAAAAAAAATCCTTCCTTTGACCTTTTTCTCACTTTTATTAAGGGCTCGGAAAATGCACATATTATCAAGTTTAGTATGTTACCACCTGTGTAACATATTTGTTACCTGACCCTGGCTGGAGGCCAGACTCCCACCAAAGCCGCTCTATCACTCCCCTCTTAGCTGGACGGATAGAAAATATCTATTGAGAGGCTTTGGAGTGGAGATAAGGACAGAGAGAGATCATTCCACAATCAGCGTCACAGGCAGAACGGACTCAACACATGAGAAAGGCAAGAAAACTCTCTAATGTATTACACTGCACTATACACACAGAGACACTAGAGTTAGGTAATGAAAAGTACAAACAGCTCTTAAAAGACCACCACCCCCACTCCCTTCTTTGAAGACTTCAATTTATTTGTGATTTTCTCCACGCCAGGATGGCATGGGGGAAAGGAGGGGAAATAGGAAATGGAGGCTTCAGTCTTTGGTAAGTTCATCATGAGTTGTTCTCCTTTAGGGGTGGCATTTCTCTTACCCTTTCTCTGTACCAGCATGGCATCCCACCCATGAGAGTCAGTCCTCCATGACCTTCTCCACGTGAGTCCTCTCCCACGGGGCCTTGGCTCTTCACCAACTGCCCCAGCGTGGGTCACTGCTATAAACTCGTAAAATATCTCTCAGTCTCTCAGTCCCAGACTGCTGGCCCCAGCCTGGTCACCCACAGAGTCACAAGCACCCACAGCAAACCTGCTCCAGCATGGGCCTCTGTCTCTCTCTGCGTCTTATCTCCCTCCACAGGCTGCAGGTGCTGCCAGGGACTTGCTCCAATGTAGGTCACAGATTCTTCCATATTCCTCCACCTGCTCCATGGTGGGCTCCTGCCTGACCCAGGTACCTCTCCACGGGCTGCAAGTGGGGTCTCCTCGTCCTCCATGGGCTGCAGTGGGACACCTGGCCCACCATGGTATTCTCCACAGGACACAGGGAATCTTGTCTCAGCGCCTCCTCCTCCCTCCCTTCACTGACTTTGGTGTCTGCAAAGTTTCTTACATCTTCTCACTCCCTTCTCTGGTGGCAAAATGCAGCTGTTTGCGTTTTTCTGTCTCTAAAACGTGATTCCCTGAGGCCTGTGACCGGCACTGATTGGCCCATCCGACCTTGTCAGTAACAGGGTTTGGGAGTTTGGCCTTGGGAGCCCAGCTGGGATTTGCTTTGTTGGACCCTTAAGAAGCTTCTAGTTGCTTCTTAAAGAAGCCACACTGCAAACCCACCACACCACCTATCAGCTGAGCCTGGGTGACAGCAAGCCCAAGATAAGACACATTAGCTCAAGCCTTAGTGATGGAGGTTTAAACTAATCCATTGCAGCAGGTAAAGAACATAAGTGGAAAAAATTGTTGTGCCTGACCTTACGTTAAGCTGTGGCAATGCATCTGCTCAGTCTACGCTCCTCGTCTCCATTCCTGAATGTGTGACATTGTCACGACAGAGCTGAGAGATTCTATTCTGTATCCAAATTCAGCACCACAGCATGAGAGGAAGGTCAAAACAAGGATTAAAAACTCAGCCTGGTCCGTAAGGACAGCACAGCCTCCAGCAGTGATCACTGGGGAGAGTATTGCAAGAACTTCTCTCAGCAATGCATTTTTCAGTGCCGTATGTAATTAGATGATGCACTTAAGTCATAAGCAAACTCCAGTGAAATGACATCTACATTAGTGACCTTCTTCTGGCAGTGAGACGTTCAAAATTGAGCGGTTCCACAGAAGACACTCCCAGATTTTGTAGCTGATTATCTCCAGAACTGCTGGATAAGCAAGTGTCCACCTGTTCATGCATAAATAAGATTTAAAAACCCAAGCAGATGGTGACTTAATCCCCAACTCCATCCCGAACTGATGTTACACAAAACAAGGAACATGCCTCGCTTCATAACTTTGCTTATACAGGAAAAATCATCAACAGCGAGTGTCCGTAAGGACAAAGCACTGCCATTCCAAAGTACTGCTCTAACTGCATGATATCACTCTGTGAAGGCAGATGTCCAAGTTTAAATACTGATTATAGCCCCAGAATGTTCGTCAGGATTGAGCACCAAGTGACTGCGAAGAGGGGAAGGGAGAGCTTGTGCCTGATACCTCAAGCAATCCGATCTGAGGAACAGGGGAGCAAACAGCTGCCCCGCTCCCCACTCCCCACAAGTGCTTGAGGCAGCCTCCTCGGAAACACACGGCTTATTTAACACCCAGGTAGTCGGGGTGCCCTGCCTTTGGGACAGTAACATCTGCCATTTGCCACCACTCCCCCTGTCACCCTACCAAACAGCCTCACAAAAAACAGAGCCAGCCAAAACTGCTGCTGCTACTCACACAGCTTGAAAAACATGCCTTATACTAAGGATGTGTCTTAAAAGGAAAGCGCGAGCTTGTCTCTGCTCTCCCAGATCCCCTTCCCTCAGCTTCTACTAGAAGGGACAGTGCCTCACCACCCTCCTCGTAGCAAGCCCTACACCAGCCAAGGGAATCCCCCCCACCCCGGCTCTGTTCAGCAACACATCCCTTTGCATCCAGGACCAGGGAGAAGAGCCGGGCTCCCTCTTCACTGTTTGAAAGGCAGCCAAAAAAAGAGGGTTTGTTCCTGGGTGCTTATAGTACATTAGCAGTGAAGTTCCACAGGGAACTTCATAGCCAACCTTGCTGCTCAAAATAGGTTTCCTGCAGCCTCTGAGAAGGTCCCAGAGCAAGGAGCAGCACGGCACTGTCTCAAATGTGAACCACCCCACCTCCACTCAGATTTATTGGTCAACCTAGAGCAACATCAGAATTCACCCCTCTTAAATCAGTTCACTCTATTCCCATTCTAAGGGACAACTTAACAACTGGAAGAAACATGAGTTTTTCTGCTGCAGAAAAATACTCCCCCATGATATACTGTCTGAAGGAAGGAAAAATCCCACACAGCCACCTCAAGTTTGTTTCAGACTGGTTAAAACATACCAGTTCAGAATTTCACTTTTACCATTGAATAAAACTGGGAAAATGATGTAGTGTTTAAAAAGACCCAAATATTTCAAACAGCTGTTAAGAAACCTAAAGCAGGCAGGGGGATTTGCATCATTCTACAGTGCTCTCATTAGCAAATACACAGTAGACCTTCCCTTAGCTGCAGAAAACATGTCCAAATCCATCCTTTAAGATCCCAACAAGCTGGTGGCCACGGCATAGGTACAGGCACATCCATCTCCAGATATACAAAGATAGCAGAGTGGGGAAGGGGGTGGGGGCATGTGGGGCACAATACCACTCAATAGCTCACTTCGGCAAAAGTAAAACCTGGAGTTCAGATAAGCCCGGCTCACCCAGGTCTGAACAAATTAGAGGGCAATCGCATGAGCGGCTCTGACAGCCAAGCCAAGCATAGTGCCTGGGGCAGCTGGAGGAGAACTCACACAATGACATCTCCAGTGCCTAATACATATGGAAAGAATCAGGTTCCTTGTAAAAACACAGGTTCATCTTCTGCTCTTTCAACAGAACACTCATGACCAGGAAGTCTTCTTAGAGTCAGGGACTGTTTTGGACCCAAGGGTCTGGTACCAGAAATATGCAGACACTTTGGTATTTTCTTGGTGTTACAAGATCTGTCCCTTAAAACCCACATGTCTAAATGCCTTTCTACATGAAGTAGTAAACGGGAGTCAGACATGCCACTTGACAAAAAACTAGCTTTGAAGTTCTGAAACAATGCAGATTCGGGCAAGAACAAATACATCAATGTTGTTTCACCTATATTAAAGCAAACCGGAAGTAATAGTTTGACTAATTTTATTATTTTTCTGGTAGTATTAATTTTACATTGTACAAAATTATCCTATTTAAGCAGTTTGAAGAGAAATATACGAAGTTCAACATGAAACCAGCATTACACAATGTGTCTGACAAAGAACTCCACACCTTTATCAGGTATTTTGAATACTGATGTTTTTCAATAAGATCTTAATTTGTCCTTATATTTCAGAGTTTGCATGCTCATGTGAATCTTTCAGACATCTGGATTCCAATTTAGGGTTTATTTGTGTACAAAAATATATTATAATGGAAAAAAGCATTAGAAGTTTTCAACTATATAAAATTACAATATATTTTAATAAAAGGAACTTTAAATTAAAAATCAAGCCATATTTTAAACAAAAAAAAAAACCAGAGCTGTAACACTTGAGCTATCTTCTTCCATCTGTTGCAAAGCAACAAAACAGATGTGGCCAGTTAAATACTTGTAGTAGTTTACAAAGGTTATGTTCTGAAGGTGAGTATCTGGGGTAGCAGAGTTATCACACAAGGGCAGCAGTTCCCAGTAGTTGATGTCACTTATCCTTCAGAGGACAGTCACAGGCAAGAACAATGCCAAGGATTCATTTCACATACCTGGAAACACAAGGCAACATTTAGTCCTATATTAGATAGTGTGTTGACATACCAGAAACCCTATCTATGTCCAGCTTGCTAGACTGCCTGACAGACCAAAGTTATGCCTTTTCTTAATTAACACAAGACAAAAGGTTAACACAGTAATTTTTACACACTAAAAAGTGCGTTAGACTTGAAAAAGATCTCTGCAGAGAGTTCTGTGTAGCTTCAAGCACATAAACTCAACAGCTCCTTAAAAATGTTATGTTAAGTATCATATGGAAGTTGGACTTCTCCCACAGAACTTCCACACATGGCCAAGGGAGTATCACCACAAGGCAAGAGACACCATGCAAATGAGCTCACTGAAATAACTAGAGATCTGCTTAGTTGGGAAAACACCAAAACCACCACAGCAGGTGGCAATCCCTGGCCTCACCTTAGATGTGCCTTGCAAGGGGACCAAAAAAAAAAAAAAAGCCCAATATACTCCAGGTAGCCCCTAAGAGTTAACTGCAACAAGGTTGTGCAAGACAGCAATGTAAATATTTGGTGGTTTGGGGTCTTCATTATTCTGAAAGCCATCTGGGTTTGAAGGTTTGTGTAGAAGAAAAATCGGTCAGCGATGCTGCAGTGCTAAAGGTGGAGTTAGCTCAAGCACCTGAAAAAAGTCAGTACACAAGAAGTGTATTTTAAGAGAAGTGAAACCAGAATTGAGATACAAGATGGCAAGGAAGTAGAAAGCTCCTAAGGGCAGCTGCATTCAGTCCAAGGCAGATGGCCAAGCCTTCGTGAACTGCTGGGAATGGAAAATACCTAATATAAGAAACTCTCAGTTTGTAATTTATTAGGACAGGCTTGTTCATGCTGCTATTTTGGGTAGAGTTCTACAATTTGTTGTTTTATTATCTATAGTCTAGTTCCATAGAAAGTAACACAGAGCCCAATAAACTACAGCATCGTGCCTGTAAGAGCATAGAAAGAGGCAGAAAGAGAAGTTAGAGTACATAACAAAGAACAGAGCTTTTTTTTTTTGATTCCACTGTTTTTCCTTGAAAATCATGATCAAGAACCCAGTACTGTAACTAGAAAATACAATTTCTAGGTAGTGACAGAAAGTGATCTAAATTCCATTCCTGGTAAAGAAAAGAACAAACAGGACTTTGACATTTAATCTAAGTCAATACAAATATCTGCTGCTTAATTCTTTCATAAAGCAAAATTTAAATAAAAGGTTTCCTTTTCTCCAGTTATTCCTCCAGTTGCCTAGCTTTATAACGAAGAAACAAACCCCCACTTTTTAGCTGAGTTTTCACTATTTAAGCGGTGTTTACTTGATCTAGACATTGTCAAGGAGGGGTCAATTGCCTCTGCCTCAGAGGTGGGGACATTGGAGCACAGCCTTTGTTACACCATCTGAACTGCCTGCTGTGGACATTCAGGCTTAAGAGAGACCAGAGAGCGAGCGAGACCAGAATTCAGTCTATTTCACCCTCTTACCCATGTAATTACCCACAGAACTATCAAACCAAAGCGAAGCCACATTACAGAATGCTATCACTGCCCTCCATTTCCAACCCCACCCCCTGCACACTGGCTTTCATTATTCTTTGACAGTACCAAGTGAGGTGCAGCCTACTCAAAGCCTACTTACTCGCTAGCGTCCTGTCAAGATCAGCAATAAATTCTTCCAGTTCCTTCGTGTCTCCAAGCTTTGCTGCAAAATAAAGGCCTGTCAGTACTGCTTAGCCACGACACATTTCTCTGGTCAAAAGAGGTACTGGTTCCACACAAAAACCCCCAAATCATTTTCTGTGATGAGATGTTCTGTTACTGAGAATAATCCACACCGTGGATTATTCTCAGTAAGATCCAATAGGGTTGCTGCAATACCCAAGTGCATGCTTATAAAAGAAGGTAGGCAATTAGAATTCTAGTTTTTATAGTTTCCATTTGACAGAAACAAAGCAATAATTTCACATTCTTAAAAAGGCTGAAGTGCAGAAAAAAGAAAAAAAAAATCCCTGTATGTCAACTAACCCACGTCCCAGCTACTGTGGGATTCATCCTTATTGTATTCAGGCAGTGCATGGACAGCCCTAACCAAACACCACCCAGTTAGCTCTCCCCTCTAACCAAACCCAAGCCTCTTAAAACATGTCAGCCACGAGGGCTTGTTGCGATGGCTGATCCTTTGATCTTGGTCCATATGATATAAATTTGGATCCAAACATCCACCTGAATCTCTACTCCCCAGTTCACCACTGGTGCCATTCAATTTCATTTTCCTGCAAGTGGTTTCCTTTTCTTATTCTGGTGGCCTATTGCAAGCCAGGTCCAACTATTTCTGTCTTTTTGTCCTCTCACATCAGGAAGAGCATCTTGACCTTTAGTGTTATTCCTTTCCAGGTACTTCCTTACAGTTTAGATGAACTTTTTGCTGCTTAACTTGCTATTTCTCCCTTGTATCATTTTACTGGAAAGAAAGTATTGAACTTGGGGTTTTTCTGTGACTTGCCCAGGGAAGTAGAGCCCTGTCAGTCTGACCTCAGTGCCAGGGAAGGTTTTGCAGCAGATCACCTTGAATGCCATGATTGGAGCAAAAAGAACACTAAGAGGTTGGGCCCAGTCAGACTAGGTTTATGATAGGCAGGTTCTACTTGACAAACCCATGAAGAGGTGACCCACACAGTGGAAGAGGGAAAGGCCAGGGATATTGTCTGCCTGGACTTCAGTAAAGCCTGACTGTTTCCCACAGCATTCTCCCAGGGAAACTGGCTACTCATGACTCACATGGGTGTGCTCTTTCCTTGGTAAGGATCTGGCTCAGTGGACAGGCCCAGAGTGGTGGTGAACGGATGGCCGGTCACAGCGTTCTCCAGGGCTCAGTGCCAGTTTAATACTCAGTTCTGTTTAATATCTCCATCGATGGCATGGACAGAGACCAAGTGCACCCTCAGTATGCTTGCAGAAGACACTAAGTTGAGCAGAAATGTTGATCTGCTGGAGGACAGGAAGGGTCTACAGAGGTATCTGGACAAGAGGGATCAGTTGGCCAAGGCATAAGCTTCAACAAGGCTCAGTGCTGGGTCCTGCACTCAGGTCACAACAACCCCAGGGGAAGGGTGTCTGGAGACCTGCCTGGTAGAAAAGGACATGAGGGTGTGTGCCAACAACCAGCTGAACATGAGTTGGCAGTGTGCCCAGGTAGTCAAGAAGGCCAATGGCATCCTGGCCTGTGTCAGGACTGGCAGGGACAGCAGGACTAAGGAAGGGATTGTCCCCTTGTGGTCAGCACTGCTGAGGCTGCACCTGAAGTACTGTAGTTGGTCTCGTGCCCCTCGCTACAAGACACTGAGGTGCTGCAGTGTGTCCAGAGAAGTGCAGTGAAACTGGTAAAGCGTCTGGAGCACGAGACTTGTGAGGAGCAGCTGAGGGAGCTGCAGTTGTTTAGCCTGGAGAAGAGGAGGCTGAGGAGACACCTTTTTTGCCTTCTACAACTACCTGAAAGGAGGGTGTAGCAAGATGGACATTGGTCTCTTCTCCCAAGAGAGAGAGAAAAAGAGAAGAGGAAATGGCCTCAAATTGCATCACGGGAGTCTTAGATTGGCTATTAGGAAAACATTTCTTCAACAAAGAGTTGTTAATCATTGGAACATGCTCCTCAGGTAAGTGGTTGAATCAGCATCCCTGGTGGAAGTTTAAAAATACCAATGTAGCATTTAGAGACATGGTTTTGTGGTGGACTTGGCAGTGCTAGGTTAATGGCTGCACTCACTGATCCTACAGCTCTTTTCCAACCAATGCAGCTCTATGATTCTGTGGTCACTGTGGAAGAGACATGACGGCATGGAAAGCTCTTTATCATCCATGTGATAAGACTACTTGTAACAAAAGCACCATATAGTACATACATACCTTTCAAGGTCACTTCCAACTCCTAACATTCTGTGAATATGTACATATTTACCACTCTACTAAGTTAACCTGGAAGAAAGACTCCTAGTGAGTTAGGTCAGCTGCAGGGCAGAAGCCACTTTGAAAGAGCATGTCTGCAAAGGAGGAGTTACTAACACTTCTGTTGTATCAGCCATGCAAGGTCTATACAGATCCAAGTGTGTTAACTTGAATGGCAGCACATAGCTTCAGAGGAGCCACCTACTGCACCCCAGAATTCATGCTGCATATTTCTGCATGCAGATGAAACACTTAAGCTACCCAGCTGCTTCAGTAAGAAATTAATTTTGAAGTTTTCTGTAAGGAGTTCCACAACTCTGACCAACAGATCTCATGCAGTTTGGGGTTTCAGAAATCTAAAGAGTTGCTGGATCACCTAAAAAGTGTGGATGCAGCATGCTATTTCTCTCTGTGGTCAGTACAATAATACTTGCACCTGTAGTGTGCTTAACAGTAGCCCTTAGTTTTGTTGCCATTTAAAGGAAAAAAAGTCAATGCAGACATGTGAGTCCTGGCCTACAGAAAGAAGCCTGTACAGTTGAGAGTTATAAAGAAACATTAACAGTTAAAATTAAGTTTACCTTTACATGGAGTTACTGATGGAGATGGCAAGCTTGGAGTAGTAGTAGTGGGAGAGTTAAGCTTTTCATCACTGAAGCTGAAACTATTTCTGTAGAGGGAATCTGCACCTGTAAAGAAGTTACATTATAAAGCAAAATTAGCACCTTCTGCAAATTTGCAATAGTTACAGGAGAGAAATAGGGTGTTTTGGGACTTGGAGCAACCCAGTCTAGTGGTGTCCATGTCTGTAATAGGAGGGTACTGAAAAAAGATGATCTCTACAGTCCCTTCCAATCCAAACCATTCCATGATTTAACATTTCCTATGTGGGCCTCAACATTCATAGAGCTCAGATGTATAGACTCTAGAGCCAGAGGGGCAAATAAATAATCTGTTGTGTGAAGGCTGTTGCACCCACACCTACTGTTAAAGAGAAAGTCTTAGGCCAGTCCTCACCCCTCAGTAAGGAAAGTGTCAGCTTTCCCTGCAGGCAGCGTCACCAGGAATATTATAGGAATGGCAATTATCCCACATCCACTGAATCAGGCCTGGTATGACCTCCACCATTCACACTATTCTGGGAAATTCTGATCACCCAAAGTTTTCCAGAGCTATATAAAAAACCCCACAACAACTACAGAGCTCCAGACTAAGAACAGCCCCCCAGAAGAAAGACTACATTGCCTCAGGGATGAGGCCCATGCTCAAACTTGCCCATTTCTCCACACTCCACTGCTTCAGGCCTTGTGCTCTAGATAAAGATGCTGTACAACTTATTTCCTTTTGTTCTGTAACTCTTTGGAATTCAAAGCAGTAAATCCGTATAAAATGTTTTCTGCAATCTTATTTTAAGTAGTCTTTCAAAGAAACCTTTTATATGCCATGGAAAGGAACAGGAAAGGTTCCAATACTGTTCTGTCATTCTTGGAATTTACACAAGGCCTTAAGTACCAAAAGTTAAAAACACCTTTATTGTCTGTTCATAAAAAGAGGTTCCATGGTGCACAGTGCACACAAAGCAACAGCCATGGCGCCACTGGAAGGAGGAGTTGTCATTCTGTTAGACACACTGAAACTGCTGGTTCCCACCGCTTTGAGCCAGTGACCTGAAGCCTGTAGTTAAATACACCAGTGTACTGTGGACAAGGCAGCAGCTCCCATTCGTTTGGCACACTTCCTAGGAAACAAACGTATGTCTCATTATACAGAATGGTGGCTACCACTGCTTGCCACAGAGGCCAGCAATTTTGCCTGTCTGTAGCACACGCAACACTTGTGCTTAGAGCCCCTGCCCAGGAGGCGGTTCCACTGCATGAAGTCCATTTAAGCCAGAGTTCTGCCTCTGAGGCCTGTTGCATTTGCTGTGTCAGCAGATGACTGCCTGAAGTTAACTTCAGGGTGTTGTGCTGAATTAGCAAAGGGGCAGGACCACAGCTTGCCCTTACCAAGATCTGTTAGTCTGCAGCTTCACTGAACACCACCACCACCACGTCTGCAGAAATGGAATGCTCCCGCCGTGGCAGTGCTCAAGGCCAAGGTTGGATGGGGCTCTGGGCAATCTGATCTAGAGGAGTGTCCATGGTGGGGGGTTAGAACTAGATGATCTTTGGGGTCCCTTCCAACCCAAACCATTTGATGACACTACAATTTTAGGAGATGTAGTGACTATGCTACAGCAGACTACCGTAAGTTCCCCCATCTTTGGGAAGTGCATGTCCACAGCCCAACTCCTCTAGCCTGCTGTCCTTACCAGCATAAAACCACCTTCCACAGGAAACAGGAACAGATCAGACCAGACAGGGTGACTGCATCTACTAAGCCTGACAGATGACTCCTAAGACCTAGGCTGATCATCAATTTGTTCCTTCTGTGATAGCTTCCAGGCCTACCTCTGTGTCAATACACATTGAAGAGGCTTGCGTGAGAATCTCCAACCTGGAGTATTCTCCTCTACCTCTTGCATGTTGGCTCACCACAGTGCTGTTATTTTTTCACAGTTCACTCTGCAGTCAGTTCCTGTTCCAGAAAACACACATGCTACCTACAGCACTGTGCAGATGCAAGTGATGATGTCAGTGACACCTGTTACTTGGGCAAGCAGTAGTCCCAAGTTGGTCACTAATTGTTACTTCTTGTTTGGACTGAGGGGTATGCTTCCTCATGCCAGCTGCTTGTAGCTTCTCCATCTTCACACTTCAAGTAGATTTGGTTTTGTATACTGAGGTTTAGAGAACAGGTACTGAAGCTTCAGATAGGAGAAAGATTTGATGAATATAGAATTGAGATAATTCTAGATAGAAGAAAAATGGAAAAATAAACCATTTTAAAAATAGCTGCTAAAAATATTTTTAAAACCCCCAACCTAAAAGGGAGAAAAGATCTGACACTTCTCTGCAATGACCTGTGTCATCAGTGCTCTAAAATACAATAAAAACCATGCGTGTTAATGGACTTATCGTTAAAGGTATGACAGCTTTCCTCCTGAAATGAGCTTACAGGCCAACTTCCTACTGAAACCAGGCTTATATTTAGCCAAAATACAAACCCTAGCAAACAAGAAACTTAGAAATCCTAGCAATTCAGGACAAAACACCTACCATTTAAAAAAAAAAGCCAAATAAATAATTAATTCCTCACAAAAGCAGTCCTGTAGCCAAGAGTACAATTCTAAAACACCAAGAGAACAAACCAAAGATAAAAGCATTGTCCAGGTAATGTATTTGAAGAGAGGAGAGTAACAATTTTAATTATTTTGTTTCTTAAAGACTTTAGATATAACCAAATTAGTAAGAATCCAGAAAACAATGGTTACAGACTGAGGGCACTTTAGAGGTGGAGTCTATGCTACCAGCATCCAGACACCAAGTGTAGCAAAGCAGGTAATTGTTACAAACCCATCCTTCTCAAACAAATCCAATGCCTCATTTGCTCTTACATACAGCTGGAATAAACAGTTCTCACTGCAAATGCTTGTGAGGGCAGCTCAAACTATGAGGGCTTTAATAATCCATTTAAATTTGCCTCAAAGTATTCACACGGATCTTTTTATTTATGGCCACACACACATCCAAGCCAGCACTCAGTTGATTTTTTTGTTTGTTTTACAGTTTTCTCTCTTTTAGAGTTGATAAGCAGTTGGAAGTACTGACTGCTCACCTCACAAGGCATTTAAACCAGAAAATGGTCTTTCATACTGGCCTCTAAAAACCTCATGCTGGGAAATATTTACAACTGGGCAAAGAGAAAAATAAGATGGTGCCATTGCTTTAAATATCAATGTTTTCCTTCCAGTTTGAAGAGGTGAATTGTTTTCACAAAGCAGTGCTGTCTTCTGACCGGTTACAGTATTAACAGTTTCAGGAAAGTATCATTTAGCTTCCTCCAAAAGCAGAAACACTTTAGCTACCAGCTGTGGCTTGCATGTGCCACCAAGCAGCAGAAACCCTGGTGATGGAAAGAGGAATGCAATGGCTCTGCCATCAAGGTCACTGTAACTGCTGAAAAACATGTTAAAAGATACTTGTGACACCCATCACAGAGGGACCCACTTTAGCAAAGTGTGGCTGTGAGTGCAGAAAGCTCTGGAAAAAGGACACTTCAGTCCTTGCTCTCTACCAGCAGCCACAGCCAAGATTCTCATTCACCTCCAGCAACAGCCCTTGGAAGATTTCCACTGCCACACAAATAAAACATCCCCTGCACCCAATAACCAGAGGCTATTGCCAAACATCTTCTCTGTTCTTCCTCATCCAGCCCCTTCTCTCCTACTGTGATGCAAGTTTATCATTCATTACTTATTTTTCACTTTGCATTTTGATTCTGTCTGCACACATATATAAACTATGCCTCCCTGGCTGTTTTAGAACACTCCATACTACTGTCTCCTTAAAAAAAAAAAAAGGATAAAACCCTGCCATCTTAAAAATCTGAGATTTAAGCCACTGAGTTGACCTACATGAGTTAAACTAAGCCAACAGTTACAAAATTAGGGGGTTGGAATACATCTGGGTGTATTTTACTTTGGCAAACTAATCTGTAGTTAGTATTGACATTTGCTGTTCCAGTATATGGTTAAACCACAAAGAAAAACTACTGCAATGCCATGTAAACATATAACAACCCCATGAAATGAGCAATTGAAAGGTTCTGGGCAGTAATTAAGTCAAGGAGGAAAGACCCAAACCTCTCATTTTAAAGCAGACAAAGGAAGAGTTCAGCTGCCTGTCTTCTTTAATATTATGCTCTTTCCAGTACCCTAGTTCACTGAGTCAGTAAAATTTTTTACTGTTTTCAGTAGGGAAAGTTTGAAACAAAAAATAAAAAGCAGCAAGCCACATCCCTGAAGTTTTCAGGCAGGAGTTTTAGCAATTCCACTTCAGTCTCTGCAAGCCACAAGATTATGATGAAACATTAATTCAGCCTTTAACAAACAGACTGCACAACTCGTTCCTAGTCAGCACACAGCCTGCTGGCTGAAATAAACAAGGTGAAATCAGGAATTTCTAATGCCAAGCATACAAGTGTGAAATACTCATGCTGCAAAGAGCTTGCTTTACAACACACATTGCAGCCCTCAAGGATAGTGTTTATTTTTATCATAATCACAGTTATGCTTGGCTGAGTTGTTTATTTTTGCCTAGCTAACAAACATCTGCTCTAACACAAAAAAACCACCCACATCTTTCCACTATCTGCATGTCTGGGCTTCATGATTTAAAAGATTTCAAATCATATAATTATGAGAAAATTATCTAGGAAGCCTGAAATCCAGGCATGCAAGTGTGGCTTCTCACTTTATACAAAGCTTACCTTTCCTAAGATGTTTCCAGCTTCAACCTTCCCTTTACTAATGCTTCCTTCCTAAAGGACAAGGAAAATAGGTGTGCTGGAGAGGTAAACACAGGAAAGCTTACAAAAAGCTTATTTCTCATTAAATTGAGGTACCTGGAAAGAACCCTATGCATGCAGAACTTCTGGAGCTTCTTCCTTCTGAGTGTACCTGTAATTTAATAACACATTCTTTTCTCAGGTGATTTAATAAAAAGGTTATTTCTCCACAAAACTCTTGCTTTGTTTTTTTCATTATAAATATTCTATTGTCTTCTTGATAGAGACAGGCCATGAGAGGTTTGCAGAAACAATCTACCCCTTTAAAATGTTCTCCTCTTCATCATGAAAGGCTAGGACTTGCCACCAAGACCAAAGGCTGACCTACCCCACATTCTGTCTCCCAGTGACTGAAAGCAGACGCCTATAGAAGAGTTTAAGGGCAGTGCTGCCATACACCAATAATTTCAAGATAAACTCAAGTTCTAACAATGCACAGACCAATCTCTTTCCTGAGACTGCAGCAGCATCTTCATGTACAGCAGCCCCCACTGGCTGTGGCCCTGTCTTTCACCATGATTTTATTTAGGGTTTCTTTGATTATGTAAACTTTTAACACCCACCATACCTTCAGGCAGTATATTTTGCCGTTTGACAATACACCATAAGAAGAAATAGCTCCTCTTCTGTTTTTTGAAACATGCCAATTTAATCAGATTTCCTCATACTGGGTGAGGTAGCAGTCACTTTCCTAATGTCACTTAGGATTTTTTGGAAGACTAGCTTGTCCCCACCCAAGGCATCTCTCCTTTGGGTTGACAGTCCCAGTCTATTTAGTCATTTGGAAACTATTTCTTTAATTTCTGTTGCCTTTTTCCATACCTTCTCTACAAAAGGTTGCAAGTCTAAGCAGGCTCTTCAGGATAAGTGCTTAAGAGTGGCTCACAGTTCATCTCTATGCAGAGGAGGCATTAGCACAGCCACACAGAGATATCCATGGCACACAGCCACAAATGCTTGCACTACACCAGGCACTGGGTACCAATGGATATTGCACAACCCCTCAGGAAACCTGCACCCACTTGATTTTTAAGTTCTCTATGCAACTCAAGATCTTTCTTCGTGTTTAAAAACCTGGAGATATTTGTCTGAAAGCATTTACACTCCTAAAAATACCTAAGGTATATCACAGCCTGTATGAGTGCAAGAATTTAATACCTCATTTTGCGATGATTTTAACTTAAAGGCTGAAAGCTGAACCTGTCTCAAGAAAGCACATGTGGAACTAGAAGCGTGAAACATTTTATTCTGCTTTTTGGTGTTGTTAATGCACTTCACAACTTCTCATGAAGCTCAACACCCTATTTGTTATCCTAAACTCTGAAGACTGCCCTGACGTTGCCACATACCATACTAGCACAATGCCCATACAAGCTGCATGCCCACTTAGTGCAAGCCTGCACTTCTCTTTGCAACTTATTCCAACACACAAGAAGCAAGTGGTACCCGTGAGTTGTCACTACAGCTGCATCTACACCAGCGGCTTTTTGCAGCACAGCCCTCTAACACAAAATCCCATTTTATCAGAATCAACACAGACTGTAAACAGCAAAGAGTTATAAAATAGCCCTCAATTTACAAGTTTCAGCATGATTAATAACCTAAAGCATGAAGCTTTGATTTGGACACATCAAGTTAAAACATTTGGTACTCAGAGTCCAGCAACAAAAGGATGCCTGTTGGAATAACTCACCATTCACATCATGATTTCCAACACTGAGTCAGCAGCTGAAGTAGTTAACACTTGTTGGCCAAGAACTAAGATCATCATAAACACCTATGCATGTGATCCTTTCTCTTACTGTAAGGTCTAGAGTCCATTGTGCTATGTACAATACTTAACCACAGCCACAGCAGACCTCGTCCAAAGATCACTTAAGTAACAGGACAAGACATGGGAGAGCCAAGTGCTATCACACTTTCCACAGCAGCCTCTTCAAACTCATTTTTTATTCGGAGCTTGAAAAATTCAGTGTAAAAATTTCAATTAGTACTTTTGGATATAGCTCCCTCAAGAGGGGATTTTAATGTTAAAAGCTACATTTGCATTATTAGCTACATCAATAAAGAACTTCTATAAATATTTCTGCTAAATTAAATGGGCTCATCCTCATGGCAGAAGTCCCAGGAGAGGAAAGGCTTTCCTTACCTCACTAAAGAGTATTGCTCACTTACAACCCTTGATACCTATTCCTAACTTCTCCTAAAGTTGAATTAGCAACCGATTCAGGGGCCCTAAAGCAAACAATTGCAACAGCTTAAAGTGTTATCTCCCCTTCAGTCCCTTTGATACCACCGCAGGAGTGGCTAAAAGAGACATACGCCTAACCTTCAGCCTCACCACATCAGTTAGGAGGATTAGATCAACCAACAAGAGGAGATAGAGCCAAAATACAATAGCCTGAACTGTTCTACTCATGACAGGTGAACTTGGAATAATCTTGGCACTGGATAACAAGATTATGTGAAGACATGAAGAGTCTTCACAAGAGGATCATTCAAAATATTCAGAGATAATATTGTTGGAATCTCTTCCAAGTCATCAGAACTTGCTCTTTCATCCCACTTTCTCCTTGATCCTGCAGTGGTGTTTAACCTAGGTATTACCATGGGAATAGCAAGGTTATGAGTTCAGCACTACTCTTGCACTAAATGAGATAGACCAAAAGAAAGGCAAACCTAGAGGAAAAAAAAAACCAAACTTGAGTTTGAGGAGAAAGAGCCTGGATAAGCAGGGAACTCCCTGCATGTATTCTTAAAATAGATGTGGAGTGCAGCTGGATTACATCAGACACTGGAGCCTGTTTTACAAAGGAGCTCTTCATAAATCTGCAATTCCTCTCCAATCCTACTATAAGTCCAAAATAACTTCCCTGCACTGAATGACACCTTTAGGAAGAAGTGTTTGACCAGGCCCTTCCTGACAAGGGAGGAGAGCTGGCTGGGTTTCTATTTCACATCCTTTAAACATACCCTCATACATTTGAGGCCAGACACCAACAGGTCACTCTTTCTAGATCTTCCTGAAGATCTCATCTGCCTATTTATATGAGCATGCTGTTTCTCATTGGGCCCCTTGCCCTTCCAGAAGAAAACCCCATCATCTTCCTCTATAAGTCCTTCCTGTCAATCCTAACAAAGGAATATTAAGTAGTGCTCAATATTTAAATTTTTCAAAGCACAGCAGATATGTTAGGCAACTACAGATATTTAGCTATGTCAGAAGATGAAGTTCTTGACATTATAGGGCTTCTTTTAGGAAGAGGTTCTTTACTGACAGGGTGGTTGGGCACTGGAAGAGACTCCCCAGGGAAGTGGTCACAGCACCCAGCTTGGTGAGTTCAAGAAGTGTCTGGACAATGCACTCAGTGCCATGCTCTGACTTGGCTGGTCCTGTGTGGAGCCAGGAGTTGGACTTGATGATCCTTATGGATCCCTTCCAACTCAGGAGATTCTAAAGTTTTATGGTTTTCTCAACAGTAGATTAATCCACTTTTAAGCATCTAATTTCTGATGAGTATGAGAGAGGTCAATGTATTGCAACACTGAAAACTGCACAAGACATAGTAACACTGGAGCTGCAGTAATAGACTGCGATTTGTAATAGCTCACATACTTCATCAGCTTGACTGAGTCACACCCTCAGCTATCCAAAAAGCTAGCACCCAGCCTAAAGCAGGCACGCGTTCCTAAGTCTTCCTTAGAGGGAAAGAGATACTACAAGGAGTAATTCACCCACTACATTATGAAACAGCTGAACAGCATCTTGAACCACATTATCTTCACTAACTGCAGACAGAACCCAAAGGCACTGCTGGGCAAGGTATCCAAGTTCATGGCAGATAAAACATTACCTGTCAATGAACTAGATTAATCCCATCCATGATGATGATGAAATAAAGGTCTCTGATAACAGAGAGGAGCTACAGTCTTACAGCTTAAGTACTAGGAATATTACGTTAATGTTTTAGTGTCAAGTCAACAGAACTGTGCAGCAAGTCCCTGAACTGATACAGATGCACAACAGAAATTAAAGGAGCACTTTTATTCTAAACAGCTGAAAGGTAACTTCATAAAGCTCCAGGTATAGTTATGGACTTGAAAGAGAAGAGTCATTTCCAGCCTCACTACCTGGAAGAGGAAAGATGTACTCTCTCCCTGACTAGCAAGAAAGAGGGGTAAATCTTTTTTCCAAGTTACTAGAAAAAAACCTACCTTAGTTCCAATTCTGTGTTTTCTTGCTCAAAACAGGTCATGAGTCTGTATCTGCTACTCACCTTATGCTATGTTCCGCATGCACAGTTCACATACATCCAGTATATCCTGGGGCAAGTTCACTTAAAGTTATCACCTCCGAAACAGTGACAACTCTAAACCAGACAAGTGGATGAGTCTCACTCTTCTGGAAAGCATGCTTCAGTTCCACCTCTCTCAACTGAGACCTCAGCTACTGAGGCAGAGCAGACAGCCCCTGCCTGACCTAAGAGACTTCTCTTTTTCCCCCTCTTAGGTCTCCAGGACGCCTCGGTGACTCTCGCCCTCCTTCCCGCCTCTGCCGCTCCCGCATCAGGAGCACACCAGCGGGGCCGAACTTCTTCGCGACTTCTAACCCTGACAGTGGATGAAACAGCGTGGGGTTTGGAGGGTCTTTGCCTTTTGAGTGAAGTCCTGTTTCTCATCTGGGGATGCCTGCTTCCCTCACGGAGGGGAATGCGCAGGATTAACAGCCGCTTCTGAGCGCCCCCACCCCTCCCCACGGCCGGACCGGCGTGCACTCACTCTCCGAGTCGCTGAGCCCGCTGCTGTCGCT
>VXBZ01009583.1:132914-150675 GCA_013399135.1 Heliornis fulica | reverse complement strand
CAAGCCTGTAGCACTGCATGGGGTTGTTAGGTTCTAGGTGCAGAGACTTGGCCTTACTGAACCCCATCCCGCTGGTCTCAGCTCATTGATCCAGCCTGTTCAGGTCCCTTTGAAAAGCCTCCTTACCCTCAAGCAGATCAACACTTCCTCCCAGCTTAGTGTCTCCCAGCTGTAAATTTACTGAGGGAACACTCAATAGCTTCATCAGGTCATTGATAAAGATGTTTAACAGGACTGGACCCAAGACTGAGCCCTGGAGGACACCACTTGTGACTCATCTCCAGCTGGGTTTGGCTCCATTGACCACCATTCTTTGGGCCCAGCNAGGGTACATCTGTCCAGGCCAGTGATAGCCAGCATGATCCCGTCATCTTCTGGCAGATCGGATTTGCTAACCCCAACTATTTGTGGTTCAGGAGGGGGGTGCCTGGCTGCTGGCAGAGAGAATGAGCATCAGGACCAGCTGCAAGGAGAGAATCACAAAATATATATGGCTGTGCCATCCTTATTCAGCCCCAGGGTACAGGGCAGGAGGAGGAGGCAGCAGCCTGCCATGCCTTTAAACGTGCAGTGAGCCTGTGGCCTCGCGTGCCACATGCTGCTCCAGCCACTGCCCTCATCACCACTTCCCCATCTCCACCACTGCCTGCCCGCTGCCACACATTCTGCCTGTGGTCAGGGCAACATCTGGGCCAGTTCGTTACAGAGGGTGTCCTGAGGAGAAGAGCAGATGGCAGGGGTGACACAGGGAGCTGCTCGAGCACAGGGAGCTGCAGCCCCGGCTGCGTCAGCCAAGGTTTTCTCCAATGGAGAGCTTTCCTATTCGCCTTACTTCCTTACTTCTCCACTCCAGTGGAGAGCTTTCACTATTCTTAGGAGAAGATAGTAGCACTTGTCCTGAAGTCAAGTTAAACTGATATTTATACATGCTGTAGTCTCGTTCTGTCTCACTCATTTTAAATAAATGCTGTCTGAGCAGCTAAAATACCGGTTCTGTTAAATACTCATTGAGGAAGACTCTGTCATATTTAGTTACGGACAGTAACATTGAAAACACACATCAGGTGCTACTTATTCCATGTGTGTCTGTCAGGAGCTATGGTTATGTTTGTGCACTGATAAGAATATCTAGAATTTAAATAGAAGAGTTGAGGACAAGGAGAGGGAAGAAATAAGTCTCTGAAACTTCTTGACATTTCCAGACGTGTTGTCATTGCTCCTGCAAGACAGAAAAGGAGAAAAACAATATTCTAGACAATAAACCATCTGTATCTAACAGATTTGTTCACTTCTCTTTACCAGCTGTTATGGAGGCATTTATTTATTTTTGCAGGGGATCAAAAGAAGTTCTTATGCTTAAGTTCAATTGTTATTTATTCTGTGGCTTCCTCTTTTCTTGTGGTCTTCCTCTGGTTTTCTTTCTGCTAATAAAAGTGGCTGCAAACAATCCTTTTTGGAAGACTATGACACAGATGGAAAACGAGGTTAAAAAGTAGAGATCAAGGAGATACGAGGACATGACCTCAAGAGCATAAGCATAATGAAAGACAATAGACACAAGGCAGAAAGTAGAACTCACAGCACAAAAATGACCTGGCCCTGCAGCTGACAGCAGTTCACTTTGCCAAACCACGTAGACAAATATCAACCCTACTATCCACACATAACCCCGCAAAAGAACTAGTTATCTGGTCCCACATTTGGTTGTATAGAAAGACATAACTTAGGAGCAAGAGGTGTTTTAGATATTGGGCTTGAATCCTTCCATTTTGTGAGGAATACAGGCAAAATAACTAAAGACCAAATGTGTACCTGTGCCCTTTCCATTATTTCTCCTAAAGATGGTCAAGTAATCTCAGAGTTGCTTAGATTGGAGTCTTAGGTCATGTGACAAAGGGCATGCATGTGGGGTGGTGAAGCTGTACAATGAGGCGTGAATTGTTCAGGGGCCTTACTGACACAGAAAGGACAATGACTTGCTTATTTCTTCCCTCTTGTGCTTCTGACTTAAGACCTCCTGCATATATTCTGCAGCTGGTTTGTCTGATCTTCTGCTCAGTCAGTTCAATGCATTGGAACATCAGAAAACTAATCCAGTGAGAATCACAGATTGGTTTGGGTTGTAAGGGACCTCAAAGATCATCCAGTTCAATACCCCTGCCATGGGCAGGGACTCCCTCCACTAGCCCAGGTTGCCCAAAGCCCCATCCAACCTGGCCTTGAGCACTGCCAGGGAGGGGGCAGCCACAGCTTCCCTGGGCAACCTCTGCCAGTGCCTCACCACCCTCACAGGGAAGAACTTCTTCGTAATATCTATTCTAAATCTACCCTCCTTCCATTTAAAACCATTACCTCTTGTCCTATCACTACATGCCCTTGTAAACAGTTTCCTTGTAGCCCCCTTTCAGGTTTGTTCCCCTCTCCAGCTTTCCTGTAGACCCCTTCAGGCATTGGAAGGCTGCAATAGGTCTCCCTGGAGCCTTCTCCTCTCCAGGCTGAACAACCCCAATTCTATCAGCCTGTCTTCATAGGAGAGGTTCTCCAGTCTTCTGATCATTTTTGTGGCCCTTCTCTGGACTCGCTCCAAAAACTCCATGTTTTTCTTGTACTGGGGACCCCAGCGGTGGATGCAGGTGGGGTCTCAGAAGAGTGGAGTAGAGGGGCAAAATCACCTCCCTGGGTGACACCTGCTGGTCACATGGCTTTTGATGCAGCCCAGGATGCAGTTGGCTTTCTGGGCTGCAAACGTGCATTGATGGCTCATGTTGAGCTTTACATCAATCAGCACCCCAAGTCCTTCTCCTCAGAGCTGCTTTTGATCCATTCTCTGCCCAGCCTGTAGTTGTGCTTGGGATTGTGCTGACCCATGTGCAGGACCTTGCACCTGTCCTTCTCAGACTTCATGCAGTTTGTATGGGCCCACTTCTCCAGCCTGTCAAGGTCCCTCTGGATGTCATCCCTTCCCTCCAGCTTGTCGACAGCACCACACAATTTGCTGTCATTGACAAACTTGCTAAGCGCCACACTCGATCCCACTGTCCATGCTACTGACAAAGATGTTAAACAGTGCTGGGCCCAGTACCAACCCCTGAGAATGAGTTATTTTCTGTTGGACTGAGTTGAATGGGCCCAGCTCATGTAGGTGATCTCCAGGCCTGATAAAAGGTTAGAGCTGATGGGGACAAGGGTAGGGGAAAGAGAATAACTGCTTCCCCGTAGTGATACAAGTGTTTATCCCTGTTCTCTTTAAATTATTAATTTACATTCACATTTACAATTTTCAGAATCATTTCTAGGTGCGCTGAAGAAATTATTCCATAAACTTCCCTTCTTTACAGCCATGTGTTTGGGAATCTTCTTTCCTTAAGAAAACCTGGGTTTAAAAATTCTTGGTCATGTTTACTGTTCCATAAACAAGTGTCTTAAAATCTTTTCGTAAATACTCCTGTTTTCTACTGCAGCTCATTCTTTCTTCTAAGCAGCCTCCAACTCTGTTGAATGCAGCTGAGATCCAGCTGGTGAATTTAAATCTTCTGCATAAACCATTAGCGCAAGGCAATAAAGATTGACTTTTATGCCTGTTGGTTTTATGTTCTAGACCATATAGCTGTGCATCTCCACAACTATTCTTGAAGAACACAGAATCATGGAATCTTTAAGGTTGGAAAAGACCTGTAAGTTCAATCATGAATCCACCACAGCCTTATCTACTAAACCATGTCCCGAAGCGCCACATCTACATGTTTTTTGAACACCTCCAGGGATGATGACTACACCACCTCTCTGGGCAGCCTGTTCCTATGCCTGAGCACACTTTTGGTGAAGAAATGTTTCCCTAATAGCCAATCTAAACCTCCTCTGACGCAGCTTGAGGCCATTTCCTCTTGTCCTATCGGTTGTTACTTGGAAGGAGAGACCAACACCTACCTCACTACAACATCCTTTGACGCAGTTGCAGAGGGCAATAAGGTCACCCCTCAGCCTCCTCTTCTCCAGGCTAAACAACCCCAGCTCCCTCAGCCGCTCCTCAGAAGTCTTGTGCTCCAGACTCTTTACCAGCTTCATTGACCTTGTGTGGACACACTGCAGCACCTCAATGTCTGTCTTGTAGTGAGGGGCACAAAACCAACTACAGTACTTCAGGTGTGGCCTCAGCAGTGCTGAGCACAGGGGGACAATCCCTTGCATAGTCCTACTAACCACACTAGTTCTGACACAAGCCAGGATGCTGTTGGCCACCTTGGCCACCTGAGCACACTGCTGGCTCTTGTTCAGCCAGATGTCAAACAGGACCTGCAGGTCCTTTTCCACCAGGCAGCTCTCCAGACACTCCTCCCCAAGCCTGTAGCACTGCCTGGGGTTGTTGCGACCTGAGTGCAGGACCCAGCACTGAGCCTGGTAGAACCTCTTGCAGTTGGCCTCAGCCCATCTATCCATCCTGTCCACATCCCTCCATAACCTGCTCCCAACAAACTAGATGCCTTTCTGCCGATGATGACAGCAGCGTCAGCCTGCCTCTGGCAAAATGGGAGGTCGCTTTAAAGCAAAGTGCCCTGAAAAAACGCAGACGGATGCGTCAGCCAGCCCTTGTTTATCAGTGAAACATCCAGTGCAACTTGTAATGTAAACCTCAGCTACCGAATCCCTCCCTTCTTCTAGGCAGCTGTCCAAGGTGTATTTAAAGCAAATTTCTTCTCCACCATCCAACACAGTGTCGCTAGAACCTCCTCAGCTGGTGACGCAGTGTTTACAGCCATTTCCTACTGCGTTTTTAACCTCACAGACTTGTGAGACACATAGCTATTGAAGTCAACAAATCCTGCCTGGAAATATGCCTCAGGAAAAGATTTTTAAAGCATTAGCAAGTAATCTGAGACAGCCGAGTTGCAAGGCTCCCAAAGTACTAGTTTTCAAAGTGAAACACGGAGTGATTTTGGACACAAAACCTTGCGTGGCTACACCAAAGAGAATTCTAGGACTGGTTTACCCAGGGGTTGGTGCTGCAGGTTGACTAATCTAGTGGTTTTCAAAGCACGGCCCAGAGGTGACTACAGACCCATGAACAACTTCTGAGGCATTCATGTAAGACGGGAAAAAAAGAAGGAAGGCAAATTTACTGGAAGTAGGTTAGAATTCACAGTACATAGGCAGCCCCATATGCACATATGCAGAAACTGGAGCTCCAGGAGGGGGAAATTTGCAAGTCAGAAACAGTTGAAAAGTTCTGGATTAATCAATCATTTCTTTTCACCACTTCAAAGATCAAGAGTACCCCAAATTATAAATCTTGTTGAGTAAGCACCTTATTCCCACTGTTAAAAGCAGATGTTTTGTGAAATGTGACCCCTCTTCTCACTGGTATTGGCACTTGGCAGAAGCCAGAGTGACAGATCCCTGCCCATGGAAGCAACCTGGGGTTTTGAACATACAATTTCCATGAGTCTTCTAATATTTTTCAGTCTGGCAAAATAATAACAGTACCAAGGGGTTAAAATAGATACTTTACTTGAAACCTGGGAATAAGAAACAGAAGCTCATCATCACCAAACCTCAAGCTGAAGGAAAGCAAGGGAACCCAAAATTTAGACAAGTGTGGAGGAATAAAATGGAGGATGGAAGAGCACAGGTGCCAGCCAGACTGACACACAAGGAAACCCAACTCCTTGAGCCACAGAGCAGGAACAGACCAAACATCATCGGGATAACTTGTCTCCCTGCTCAGGGCATCGCAACCCTGCCTTGGGATGCTCTTTTGAAGTGAGGCAGTGGTTAGCACTCCAGTGTATTTTATCCTTCACACTGCAAGTGGAACTGCCTATGGGAGAGTATTGCTAATCTTGTTCTGTAATGAGGACAGCTGCCTAATTAAAACTTGTCTGGGATGAGCCATACATTTTATGTAGGCTACCTAATGATCATCAGAGGTGTAACAGCCCTTCCTTGCTGCCAGCTGGGCTACATATAAGTCTGTGACCTGCGACCAAGCCACGACACCAGTGGGAAGAGTGTGTGACTTACAGCAATGTAATCAATCCTGGAAAACCACAAAAAAAACCCCCACCCAATGTTTGCCAGAGATCCTTCACAGGGATTTTCCTTCATCTTCTCTCACCTTCTTCTGTAGACCTGAAACCTGAACCTGGACAAACTGACACGTTTCCTTTCGATTTTCTCTCTCCCTCTGACTGACACGCAGTGGACGCAAACCCACAGACCAGCTCACTGCCACCCGTGACTGTGGTCTTGGGAGCAAAGCATCCATCTTCCTGATGAATTCTGCCAAAGCCTAAACTCTCTTTCTCCAACCCATTACACTTCCAAATTTTCTGCTTGTCGAATTAGCCTCCTAAACACAAACACAGTATAGCCTGTGGAGTTTTCTCTGCCTCTGTCTTTCAGTAACATGTGGCAGATGCTCTTAGGAGTTTCAGATGGATATATTTGAGTAAGTTATTGACTCTGAAACATGTTTATGGCAGTTTAAATGCAATCACTATTGTTGCAGCTGGATTAAAAGCTATTGAAACTGATAGGTATAATTTTAACCTATGCTGACATCTTTGGAAGAGACAGTTAACATGAGCTTCTTGTCCACAGCAGAGAGATATGCAAAACCACTCAAGAATTTGAAATTTCTGGGTCGGGGGTCTTTGGCAGAGCATTGTATGGGTAAAGGGAGAGGAGTTCAGGTAAGCAGAGGGACAGCAGCGAGTAAATAGGAGATAAGGAAGTTTCAAAATAACCCAATCAGATTTCGATTGGTGCCTTTTTGAGAGGAGATGGAAGAAATAGTGTCACTTAATGAGAGGCACACTCATATTATCAACCTGACTTGGGGCAGTAGTGATTTCGATGTAGATCTGCTGTTGTCTCCAGCTGCCTTCTGGTAGTTTCCATTTTTAAGCATTTTTCTTGTGCATGAGCTGACTTCTCTTTCAGAGGGAACTTAACTGGAAGACCAGCCCAAATGCATTCCAACTCTTCAGGAGACACACAGATCCCAACCAAAGACTCAGACCTGAAAACATGAAGATGGTCTTTGCTTGTTTGATTGTTCTGTACTCAAGAAAGTACTATCTGCATGTTCTTGGTAACACCTCTACAACTTCTTCACATTGGTGTAATTTAGGCTAGATCTTAGCTGTTTGGGTCAAAAGAGACAGCTGCTGACAACCTAATTCCTGGTCACAGGTACAGAAACACTTCTTATGTCAAGCTGTATGACGAGGTCTTTTCTACTTTTCTTCATCAGTCACCAGGTTTTTCCAATGATGCCTCTGTTTGATTTGCTACTATAACACACTGTTGATAATCCTGAAAATGGAATGTCCGGGAACAAAGCAAACTGAAAGGAGCACATTGTAACACATATTAATATGTACACATATGTATACATATGTAATATATACTGCAGCCAGGTTTTGGGGGAACCTTCAAGCTTGAGTTCACTAAATGTCACAGCACAAGGTCAGGCTTGATGGGGCTCTGAGCAACCTGATCTAGTAAATTGTCCCTGCTTACTGCAGGGGGATTGGACTAGATGGCTTTTAAAGGTCCCTCCCAATCTAACCCATTCTATGATTCCATGATTCTATAAGTTCATGTCAATCAGAAAACACACAAAATCCCACTGCACAGAGCATGCACTGACCGTAAAGTATATAGATAATGCTATTGTGGTAGCAGAGAGCTATAAGAAGCTCCTTTTCAGAGGGAGATCACCTCATGTGTAGGAGAAACCAACCAAAACACTGTTTGAAAAGCTGCACTAGTGTTTCTGGATATTAATGCAAGGAGAGAGATGTTGTTTCTTAGGGTGTTTTTGGGTTTTTTTTTGTTTTGTTTTTTTTTTTTCCCCATGCAGTGTGAAGGAGCAGATAGAGAACAAGCAGAGAGAAGCAGTCAAAAAGCCAAGACGACAGCAAGAGAAATGTAAGCAAAGGGACCATGGCAGTAAGCCAAGAGGGGGAGAGAACCTGGCAGCTGGAGTGCTCTGTGGCAACTGCAAGGGAGGAAATTGCCTCCCTTTGAATCTGTTTTCAGGAAAACAAGGCTGATTGTAGATGAGACTCTGCACGATACTGATTGAAGAAAAGTTTGTTCTGCTCCCCCAGCAAATGTCATCCATGACAGTCCAGTAGCAGGAAATACCAGTTGAAAATGGTAAGTTAAGAAAACATAAAAGGAAAAACCACACATGTGGTTTATAACAGTGCAATGTAACAGCTTTATTTCCTCTGTCACTAGTTTGTGGGCTCTAGCTCCAGGCCAACCTCTGTTTCTAACTTTACCTGATGGTACTGCCACCACAGCAAGGTTAGTGTAAATTAATGTGCTAAATCATGAATTGGAAAAGCTGAATTCCTTACTTTTCATGCCAGTTTTCGTTCAAAACCTTTCATGAGTACCACTGTATCAAGAAACTTGTACCATATCAAATGCAAAAGAGAAACACCTGATTCTTCTCTGAATTGTTGATTATCTGAGGGGTTAAGACAGCTGGATTCTGTGCTACTTAAAAAAAATGGTCATTTTGTCAAGAGGAGAAGGAATGTTGTCTCAACTGTTGGTGATTACATACGAGAAACATCGGGAATTTAAGGTTTAAGAGGCTTGCATTTCATGAAATGTATCTGACACACAAACCTCATTGGACACATATTTTATGTCTTGTGGAGCATGTAAGGGAGCTCTTATGTATTAAAATAATAAGATATCTCTCCTAATTCATCTCCTCCATAAGCAAAATAAAAGGCTTTTCAGCCAGATGTATTTTACATCAACGCTATTTGCTCTGAAACTTTTGCCTTTGTACAGCTTCTATTGTATTCCACACAGTCACATACACGTAGCCTGTTTGGCTCAGTCATCCTGTACTTTACATCCAACATTGTTTGGGGACTTGGTGTTTTCAGAGACTTAAACCTGTCCAGAAATATGGATTCTAAATCAATGCAATTAATAATTAAAATGATAATAAAATACACTTGTGGCCAAAATACCTGGCCAAAAAGATACCGACCACATCCAAAGAAATAAAAATATTCCTTGCCCAAGAAGAATTCTTACTAGATTTCTCCTGGGAACATTGAATATCCTCTGGGTTTTGTTGTGTGAGGTTTTGGTTTTTTTTTCTTTTAAAGTATGTACGTGGGTTTCTATTTTGTCTGTTTTACTTGCCCTTGTGTGACTAAACCAATGCTTTTTTCTACCATGGTCCAGAACATCTTTGTCTTGTCTTCCACCACTGTAAGGTAACCCCAACCAGTACAGCCACAAGACTAGTGGAGGTCAAGAATGGCAGATGGTGCCGGATGTCATTCTCATCCACCCTACAGAAGCAAGCTTACCGACAAAAAATCCGAAAAAATCAAGTCTTACTCTCCCTCCCATGCTCCCTCGGCTTTAAGGCAGTAGGAGGCAAAAGGAGAAGCCAAGCCCGCTTGTTTGCTGAAGGCATGTGGTTGCATATGTTAGAACAGAAGTGGAGCTCCTCATTTATTTGTGCAGTGTCAATCACAGGCCAGGACCCCATTGAGTCAGTCACCATACAGAGGTGGAACAAAAGCAGTAATCCTTGGGCTTTGGTTAGCCAGTAAATCACCCTCCTTTAAGGGATGGGGATTTGCATATTTATGGTTGGGGAAATAACCATGCTTCAGTCCATCGGAGCCTCTCTTGTTAGGAGTGCACAGGGGGTTGTGGAGATGGGAAGAAAAGAATCAGTGTTACAGTCGTCTCTTTCCTCTGAGACGACTGTGTTTCAGTTTAAGAGTAATTACTAGAAGCCCTGGGTTTTTTCCATTTTTCTCAGCCCCAAATAATTTTCGTGACAAGCTGTAGCAGCATCCTTTCTTCCTCAACAAATGTGAGTTACGTAAACCGTGTTCTAATTCCCCCAGCCAGAGGCAGGGTCTGTGGCAGCAACTCCTTCCATATGCTCATCTTCCACTTCCAACTTTTATTTCACAGACAATAAGCTTTTGGAGTTGCCCACTCCATGGTGCCCAGCACCAATGTCCTAGTTGTATCTCTGCAGCAGAGGATACAAAACCAGAGTCAGAGCATTTACACGAGAGGACAGCAGTTGAAAAGAAAAATGAAACTGAGCATAAAACAGAACTGAAAACCGGGCTTTGCCACCATGGGCACTTCAAAACCCGTGCTGCACATCCAGGTTTACCCTGGTACTGAAAAATGTGTGTTATGCTGTTGTATCCAGGGTTACTGAGTCCAGGAGTCTTCCTGAAGGCAGCCTCAAAGAGCACACAACAACCTAATGCTTACACGGGGTATTGTGCCACGCTTAGCACTTGTCACAGGCCTGAATTCCTTGCGATTAGTGCACCTTTACAAGTCCCCAGCAAGTAGGAGGAGATCCAGAGGGAAAGAGGTGGCCAGTGGAGATAGCAGTAGTGAATTGGTTTGGAGAAGAAAGGTCAGGGCAGCTTGGGCACCAGCCACTGTGGTCCTCATTTGAAGGTCGAAGGAGGTGATCCTCCCCCTCTACTCTGCCCTGGTCAGGCCTCACCTGGAGTCCTGTGTCCAGTTCTGGGCTCACCGGTACAAAACAGACAGGGATTTCCTGGAGAGAGTCCATCAAAGGCCACAAAGATGATGAAGGGCCTGGAGCATCTCCCCTGTGAGGAAAGGCTGAGTGAGCTGGGGCTGTTCAGCCTGGAGAAGATTGAGAGGGGATCTCATTAATGTTTATGAATATCTGAAGTGCAGGAGACAAAGGGAGATGTCCAACCTCTTCTTAGTGGCCTGTGGGGACAGGACAAGGGGCAATGGTCACAAGTTGGACCACAGGAGGTTCTGCATCGATGTGAGAAAGAACTTCTTCATGGTGAGGGTGATAGAGGACTGGAACAGGCTGCCCAGGGGGGTTGTGGAGTCTCCTTCTCTGGAGATATTCAAGACCCATCTGGACACCTACCTGCGTGACCTGCTCTAGGGAACCTGCTTTGGCAGGGGGGTTGGACTCAATGATCTCTTGAGATCCCTTCCAACCCCTACAATTCTGTGATTCTGTGATTCCTCAGGAAGACCAGGGCTTCTGTCAAGGTGGCAATGCTGATGAGAGGTTGTCTGACAGTAAGGAGCCAAATGCAGATGCAACTTTCTTTTTTTTCTTATTTGTTGCTGCCATTTCTCCAGCACCTCCCCTGCTTCTGCTCCCCAGAGATGGACAGTATTGTGGGATTGTCCATGAAATGTTGGGAAGAACCATGCATGGCCTCATCCTAGCACTGTTAAGCAAACCCAGAAGGAGCACAGTTTCTAACAGAAAAACTATGTTGGAAGTATCTGAGAGGAATTTGCACCTTCCATAAATGGAAGGCATCAAAGAAAGTGCTCTTAGCCTGAAACAGCTACATGTGGACTGCTCCTCAAATATGTGGTTAGACATCACTGTCTCTTCACTGTCGCATCTACATACACTTTGGTGAAAACCAACCAACATTTGCTGGGCTGGGTTCCTGCTAAGCTGTTGTTTTGAATCTGTTCATGGAAGCAAACAGCAAGTGCCAGAGACTGAAGCAGACAAGGGGCCTGGAGAAATACAGCAGGGAGGGAGAAGCCAAAAAAGGTTTAGCAACAGATTTTCAGATAAATTCAAGAAATCTTGTAGATCTCCATCTTGCAGCCCAGCGTGTTACCATCTAGGTGGCACATCAGAAGCCGAACTAGGGTCAGCCTGCAGGTCTCAGTATCACAGTAACTACGTTTAGATGTTTGCTGACCTGAGGTGCTCACAGCATTGAATTGGATACAGGGGTTCCCTGACAGCAGAGTTGTCTAGCCTCTCGATAGGCGAAGAATTCTGTGCTTACTCAAAAAAAGTCTCCAGTGAAGCCCCCAAAGATAAGATTCGCACCTGATGACATCACCACAGGCCTGTTTGGCTTTTGTTGCCTGTGTCAAGCAGCCTTGAGGATGCTTCAGCATTCACAAATGACACTGCTGAGCACCCGAGTCCAGGACAGTGTGTAGCAGCAGGGTACCTGCTGACATTTCTACTCGGGTTCATTCATGGTGCTCTGCAATGCCCAGCCTAACCACTGGGACATGTCCTCACCACCTGGATTAACGCTCCAAGCCCTGGCAAGCAAATCACCATCTCTCCTATGGATCCTAATATAATACATTTATCCTTGGCAATTCTAACTGCTTCAGTCCATTGCTTTGAACGTCCCTGGAGAAACATTTAGACCTTGCTAATAAATGCTCAAATTAATAAAAAAGCCTTCAATATGAGGGTGGTAGATCACTGGAACAGGTTGCCCAGAGAGGCAGTGGAGGCCCCGTCCCTGGAGATATTCTGTAACTTCAGGAAGTCTCTGATCTCATTTAAAATATAATCAAGTGTGTGGATTAGCTAAAATGTGATTAAACATCAGCAGTGAGAGTTTTAACAGACTCATTTGGTGGCCAACACCATTTACGGCTCTCTGACTGTCTTACACACCATTCTTTACAGAGCCAGGCCCCAAGGAAGAACAGTTTGCCTGTGTTTATCTATATGTTCTGTGAGTTTCTTCTTGTATGAACCTTTGTCTTGCACTAGGACTGGCACTCTCCACCGAGACCGGGAAGGCAGCTCTTGCTCTGATCCTCACTTCCTGGTTTGCTTTCAGTTTGTCCACTTATTGTATGAAATCCATCCTGGCAATGTCATGTATTTCCTCATGCTGCCTCACTGCATGCCTAGAATACCTCTAGGAACCTCTCCAGACTTGGACCTCCTCTTAAGCATTAACAGCATGTTATCAAATACTTAGTCTAGACTTGAAATATGCTTAAGCAGTAAAGTCCGAGCGGTGAACTGACAGCGTACTTGGCTCACGATGAATTAACTGGAGCAAAGGCTGATCTTCAAGGCCAATGCTTTCTGCCTCTCTTCAACAGCCTCAGGAGAATAAGGACCCGAATTCACTAACACGTTCATACACTGGAGAAGTGAGCCCCAGAAAGTGTTTCTGTGTGCTCTGGTATCCCCAGCTGGCATGAAACAAGCCCAAGCTACTATGGTTTCAGCATCGGATCCCCCCCTCAATGCCTCCAGTGCTGTGTGAATACGAGTCCAACTCAGCCATTTCAGCACAAACACCACACTGCTGACCTCTGCTCACCGCCTGAAGGCAAGCAGATGACAAGCATTTCCCTATGCTTCCACAAAACCGGGAAACACCTGGAAATAACCAAGAGCCGAGCCTTTCCTGGCCATCCCAGTATTGTGGATACAAGGCTTCCCTCTAGTGGAAAACCCACGATGTGGCGACCACCTTCCATCAACGCTTGCAGTTCAGGTGTGACAGAACAAATGCCACAGGTACACACATATGACACTGGTGTTGAAGTGGGAAGCGGCGAGTTCACGACAACGTGAAAACACGGCTATGCCTGAACCCTGTGTGTCACACTTCAAGCACGACCTCTTCCTAGCTGAGGGGTTTGCTACTTGGGGAACTCTGGAGATGTTAGAGCTGAAGGGAGGCGAGAAACCACGCTTCCCACTGTCACTGCTAATTTTGGACCCAACTTTTGTTGTTCCTGGGCTTTTTGACTGGGTTTATTCCCTCCAATGAGAAGCTTGGCAGCCTCTAGGCTGCCTGAGCACTTGGAAGGAGAGAAGGAAGGTGGGGAGTACACGTGTGAGAGGGCAGTAGCACTGCAGGACCCAACTCAAGACTGGATGCTGGGCCAGTGAGTTCCTGTGACATTTATATTAACAGAACTCCTTGGTTCATGCAGGCAACAGGGATATATAAATGAAACTCATAATAAAGATCCACAAAAAAAAAAAAAAAACAAACCCCAAAACTGGTAAGTAAACTTTTACTATCTTTTACAGCAATCAACAATAATGCATCAATAGTTTCTCATCCGGACCATGTAAAGCATTTTGAAGATTTTTTTTAAGATTGATAATGAGCAAATGAGACCTAAATCACCTCTGTATTTATGCATCATACCAAAATAATGCAATTATATAGGTCCTGGATGAATGCATAGCTTGCAGAACATGTTGCAGGTGGCAGCAAACACACCTAACCCAAGTTTAAGTCTGCTCTAGTGATCTAATCCTGCCAGTCACGTTACTAAGGCCCCCGTTCTCCAGGGAGCCCTTCGTGACACTTGCTGCCTTCTGCGCATTTTCCTTCTTCCTGGACAGCCAATCCCATTTTAAGGTAGGTACCCATTGTTGGGGCACACATCACACCATGCCCACCTGCCACGAAGATAAAACCTGGAGGAGGCTGTGAGAATGCATTTGCATGTGGCATTGATAAAAATAATGGATGAACATTGCAGTTGTGCATCTACTAAAGAGCATCTCATTGATCTGTTGAATCTGCCTTACACAGAAACGTTAATCCATGCAACAGTATAATTTACTTGATTAATCAAATGCTTCTTTTTGTTTAAAAATGAAAGTACCCGAACACCAGGGGTAAATACACTCACACACAAGACTGGGGTCTGGAGAACAAACCTTGTCAGGAGTGGCTGAGGATGCTGGGGGTGTTTAGTCTGGAGGAGACCTTATCCCTGCCTACAATTACCTGAAAGGAGGTTGTAGAGGTGGGCGATGGTCTCTTCTGCCAAGCGACAGGTGATAGAACAAAGGGAAATGGCCTTAAGCTGTTCAAGGGCAGGTTCAGATTAGATGTCAGGAAGAAATTCTTCACCAAAAGAGCTGTGGGGATGTGGAACAGGCTGCCCAGGGAGGTGGTTGAGTCACCATCCCTGGATGTATTTAACAGACGGGTAGATGAGGTGCTCAGGGATATGGTTTAGGAGCGGACAGGTATGTTTGGACTCGGTGATATTACAGGTCTTTTCTGCCCTTGTGATTCTGTGATTTTCAGCTATCCTCATTTGGGAGATGGTAGCTGGTGTCAGATTTGAGGCCCGAGATCAGGATAGGGTGCGACTGGGCTGGGACAAAGGAGACGTGGGGCTCTTGGACTTCTCACCCCCACAAGCCAAGTCCTCCATCCGGGCTGTCTACAAATTCTCAATGCAGCCAAGCAGCTATTCTGGTGGTGAGAGAAGCTACCTCCTGGGATGTCACATTTGCTGGAGAAGAAAATAAGGGATGGGAGAGTGGAACAAGACAAACTATAATTGACTGTCAAAGTGGATTATATTTTTTTGAGGTGACAAAACAAGTCAAATTGCAAAAAAAAACCCACAACCCAAGAAAAGTGATGAAACAGTCTGAAAGAGTACAGGTAGGCCAGAGGATACAGTTTAAACACTGAAATGTGAAGCTCTGATTCTGTGATACATACACACTATCAGCATTTATGTCTCCCCAGAGAAGATGTGCTAACAGGCCTGTTAAATTTGACTTTTCTAATTCAGGTTCCTGAAAAGCCACCAAATCGTTTCAGAAGAATGAAAACCACCTTTCCTCGACAGCGGCTCTGCTCCGTTGTATTTATCCTTCCCACACTACCCTGTTCATTCTTTGCAACAGCCTACAGGATTGCCAAACAGCTATTTTCACCAGCAGCTCACACCTGCAATGGCAGCGCTGAAGACAGCACCTCAGCTTACGCCTCCAGAGGTTCCAAGAGAAAAGCAAACCCCACACTGGGTGACAGAAGCCTCAGTTTTTGTATTTTCAGAATTCTCAAGAGTTCCTACAATTCCTAGTCTAGAAAGCAAAACTATTCATCTATATACTCAAGGAAGAAATTGCTGAGAAGACACCTCGGGTATTTTTTGCTCAAGCCTGATTGAATGTGTCAAGCTCAACAGATAGCAGAGGACTGGTTAGCAGTCTCACCGTTTCCACCTATAGCGCCTCAGCCTCGCTGCGACGGCCTGAGCTACATCTCTAGCAACGTGTTATCACTGTAAGAAGAGATACCACCACTGTACCACTTCACACCTTCACCATTCATGGGCTGATAAAGGGCTTCTGGGGTACGGCTGAGGCAAGACAATCATGCCAAAAAATCTGACAATCATTAATTAGGAAGCAATGGATAAATTTTGTCAGAAAGCGATCTGAGTGGTCAAAATTAAATTTTGATCTAGTTAGTTAATTTATTGCCTAGTAATAGTAATCAACACTGCATGACATTTCATCCTATTTCACTTTTGAGACCAAAGAATACACGGGTGAGTGTGTATTAGCCAAATGAATACATTTAGGAGGTTATTGAAAACTGGTGTTAAATAGGAAGCACTTTCTTAGGAAAGCAGTGGGGTGTGTTCAGGAATCTGAACATTCATCGACAAGTGAGTTAAGAGAGTTGTTTCCTTTAAGATAGAATTGTGCTTCTCCTTTTGTGGAGCCACAGCTACTGTCAGTGGCAATACTGTCATACAGATTAAGGTGGGGAAGAATCTCACAAGTTATGTGAGTTCATTTCCCTGCCGTGCTTTGGGATTCTGTAGGCTCATCCACAGGGGACGACAAGACTGTGAACAGGGTAAAAAGACCGTTTGTTTCTCCTTCTTTCCTCTCCATGTCTCAGGCTCGTGGCTGTTATGGTCATCTAACTCTCCCTGCTCAAGACACCTCTGAGAAGTTGTTTCATGGCAAGTCGGATACAGTGAACACACAAAACAATCCGGCTGGATTTCTCAGTGTAGTATGTTACTACACAGAGATACATGGCTCTCATTAAAACTGTGTCTCAATTTTGTTTACTTAACTACTTACAGGTCGCACTAAATCTGTGAACATGCAAAAATGGACAAACTCTTGATGAATGCAATGGGCTGAGTGTTTTGATGTCCATAAACACACAAGAATTCCAAACCAAAGGCAAGTGTGTACAAAATAATTTATTACAGCATAACATATGTTTGGAATATTTTACAGTGAGTTTTCCATTCTGCAAATTTGAATCTTAACAGATGACACACAAGGGGAATTTTAATTAGAACAGTTTATTTGTCTGGATAAAATCCCCTCCTCATGAACTTATATTTGCCTTTGAGGGGCTAGTTAATATTACTGAAATTATTTACATTGCAGTGAAATAAAAACAATCCAAGACTGAATGATTCTGTAACAGTTTCCAGAAAATGTTTTTTTTTTTCTGTACAAGCCACAGTATAGTTATGTTTTGATAGCAGTTCTTACAGAACATAAAGCTGTCGCATGTAGCCGTTTTGTCCAGCAATACTATGCTTTAAATAGGTATATTAGATTCAGACTTCCATTCCTACGTGTTTTATATTTAATAGTTAATGCACCAGAATACAAGGTAAGAAAAAGGGTTCATTATGATTTCTAGTCAAACCTCTTTGTGCTCCCTTAAATAGCTTTTAAAAATGTAAACCAACCTCCTCACACACTATTTGCTTTGCAGCACCTATAGCAATAGTATTTAGCCATGGGAAGTGCTGGAGTATTGGCCGTAAGTGGACAACTAAGACTTTTTATGGGGTTATACCACAAACTTACCAGTGAATTTTCTTCTGGTGTAGAGAAGAACTGGATTCCCCGTTACTGTTCCTTTTGCATTTGCCCAAAATTGGAGCAGCTTTTTCAACTTAAGTGTCAATACGGGAAACAGATGGGGAGAAACCAGAAGGAAGACGAGGAAAGGGAAGATGGAACAAGGACAAACAACAGTATCAAACTCTATGTTTTCACAAGGAATTGTTTCAGGATACTCAAACTTAAAATGTTAAACTGACCATAAACTTAAGGAAATAATAGCTATGGAACACAAGGCAGATAGAATAGTTTTCAAAAAGCCTTAACTTTCTTTTTTTTTAATTTTTT
>VXBZ01009583.1:70491-132887 GCA_013399135.1 Heliornis fulica | reverse complement strand
TTTTTTTTTTTTTTACACAAACCTAATCTTTGTATCTGTCAACACTGGTTCCATATAAGACACACACCTGACAAACATGCAAACCCTCAATGCTTTCATTGTCACTGCTTCAAAAGAAACCAAACTGACCAAAGATAAAAACAAAATAAAAAAAAAACCCAAACCAAACCAAAACCCAGAAAAGATGAAGAGGGAAATTCAAGCAGCACTTCGGTCTTAATCTGCTAAAAATGCTGAAATGATAATTTATGAACAAGGTCTAATCACATTTACCTGTATATGTAATGACACATATGTGAAAGCAGTCTTTAACTTCCATATTTTTTGTGATGGAGGACTGATGGATTATTAAAAGACTTAAAACTGTACAAGTATAAACATGAAAAATGCTGATGAAGGATAATGTTTACATAAATATTGGCAGGTTTTTGTAGGGAGAACCCTCCCCCCCAACCTAATAGCATACTCCATTTAACTATCCAAATATTTCATTCTATACCTGTTAAAGATATTAAAATACAACCTGGAAAAGTAACCCTGATCTGTACCCAGCCATGAGAGTCAGAGTGTTGTATACGTGCGTGCATGTAGGTACACAGGCACACGGGCTGCACACGCTACTTCAAATTTCGTTACACAGCAAGTCATGGTTAATGGCTGTATGGTTCACAGACACGATGCTGCTATCGTCCTCGTTTGTGGCAGGCATGAAGGCAGACGTAAAAGGGAACAGTTTATGACATGCTGCTTGATATTCTTCACATTGAGAGTGGCAGCTTCCAAAACTGCCATCAAGCAGTGCCTCAAAAACCTTTGTTGATGTCTGAAGGAACAAAAGTAGCAGTTAATTAACGTGATTGACAATTGGTGTATTACTAAAAAGATGTACTGTTAAACAATAATAATCTGAGCAAATACAGGTGATCTACTGGTATTCAATTACCTTAGAGTTACTTAGGGGAAAAAAGTGAAACCTCATTCTCTTAAATAGTATTATCATGACATGCAAAGCATGTACATTACCCTGCATTTATGTATACATTATTTAAACCCCCTCACATTTTTTTTTACTTTAAATACTGCATCCTTTACCTTCACGTTTTTGTCTCTCATGTTTTTATCCAATCTAGTAGCAACAGCAATTGCTTTTTCTTGTCTTGATTTGTCCAGGAAATACATCATCTTGGCACCTTATCACAAGAAAGAACACGTTTAGGTAACAGCATTCCTAAATACAACACTGCATATACGGGTGCTGAAAATTTCTAAGTCAATGCGAATCAAAACTACTCACAACTTTTAATAAACCACCTTTCCCTCCCTTATTTATAACTTTAAGTCCAGACACTCCTCACTACATAATCTACGACAAAGGACAAAAAGTTCAAGAAATCATTTTACTGAGAAAGTTAAAACTCCACATTCTGGGAATATTGTCTCCTCTTGCTCAGCTCGTTTTCTTGATTACTAAATAGATTTTCCTAATTAAAATGTCCTAGGTCTTACTGCTATTTCTATCTAGGGGGTCTCAGAAAATAAATCGTTACACTGAATATATTTGGGGTTGAGTCATCATTGTCAAAAAAGTATTAAATTAAACCAATGAAATTAGGTCACAATTCATGGAAATTAGAGGGATTAAAATGATGCTTATTTTGTTGCTAGTCATCACGTAAAGCTCAGAAAACACTCATTTGTACTCTCAGACATGAGGTTTAGGACTTTCAGATCTTCACTTTTTCAAGCATGAATTAAAGATGACAGCTGAAAAAGTTACAGGTTGTACAGCTGATAATCAACCACTTCAAACCTGTTTCAGCATAAACCGAAGACTGACGCACAGGTGAAGGCGTAACATGACCAAGGACACATCTATGGTTAGATCTATCTAATTTCATGTTAAAATCTTAATCCCACATTTGTTCCCGCCGCCTGTAAACCCAGATGCTGTTGGATCACAGCAATTAATGAACCCTGAAGTCTACTGACTGACCCCAAGCAGCTTTCATGCATTTAAACCCCTCACGTCCACTGAACATGGACAGACTCCCCTTCTTCAAAGGGGTCCCCAACATCTTCCTGAGTGCCTCCACTGTCAATGATAAAGCTTAGGTTCTTCTCAAAGATGCGAACAGTGTGAAGGCAAATTCAGAAGTGTGACTGTCTTAGCCCAGACAATTACTGTGACAAAGTGACCCTACTATTTGCTCTAATAACGGAGGACCAGAAAGTACAATGTGGAAAACATCCCGTCAGACAGATGCCTAACAAAGACAAGAGTGAAGAACACATCTCGAAGCATCAGGTGCAATAACCTGCTGGGATATCTGCACTTGACTTCCAAATCTGGAGCCTGCTCACAAAAATGGTGCCAGTATTTCTCTCTCAAGATGCTGTTCTGAAACAGGGATGTTTTCATGCATTCTAAGTCTGGGGTAGGCTACATAACCTTCCCTCAAGTGACACAAACAACCCTCTGAAGCTAAATTTCTCCTGTGATTTTGGAGAGACTCTGAGTAACTTTACAAACCAGGTGAGATAGTACTGTTCTAAGTACTTTAAGTGCTATGCTTGTTTTTGCTTCCTAAGTACCAGAGAGGTCTCAGGTGACATCAATTTTTATTCCCAAACTTTCTGTACTCAGAAGACATAAAAGATTTCAATTCAAACTTCCTTTGACTTAACTCCATCAGCTACTTGATTCATACTACAACACTTTCACTGATGACCACAAAGCAGAAAAGCAAAAGTATCACAATAAATTATTTTTTTTAATTGATGCTGTGGCTACTTAAAGCTATGAGTAAGAACAGACACATTCCAGTTGATGAGAGAACAGAAAAGCCATACTTGTAATAGATAAGGGATTTGTTTATATTTTCTAATAATTTAAAAAGCTTTTCTAAAAATTTAAAAGCTGCAACAGGAAGGATGACAGTGCTTCCACCACTGTGATGGGCTGATTAATCTTTTTAAGCATAAGAAGCAGCTAATTAAAAAGTAGATATGTTTCTCTTTAACATGGCACATCCATCCAAGTAGATGGATAAAAAAGATGAAGTCTCAGCAGGTGAATTTCTGGCTCTTGGGAATTTATGTATGAGTTGTGGACCGCAGATAAAGATTCTGGATTTAAATCACTTAAATCATCTCATTTTCAAGAGAACTAAAAAGTTAAAACAAACCTGATAGTTGGTGCTGAATGGAGGTAGCATTGTGTTTCAGAAATTCTTCATTAAAACTTTCCAAGTTTTTATTCACAAATATTTTCTGCATTTCTTGAGTTAGGACCTTGCTCACAATATCTGGGAGGTTACTATGGTCAGATACTAGAACGGGAAAAAGAAGAGGGAGAAAAGTAAAAACCCAAAAAGTAAAAAGGCATTTAAACAACTACAGAAAAACCTGTGAAACCATAAGCGTCACTGCTACCATTCCCTTTTTAAAAAAAACATCTGGTCACAGAAACACAAATTCCAGTTTAAAGCAGTGTTACAGGTCAGCACACACTTTGGCTTTCAGAAAACAAGTCTGAGAAGTTCTGATTATGTACACAAAATGAGTATTTTTTAAAACACACACACGCTCCAGATCAACCCCCCCCTTCCCTCCCCGTATTACCAGTCAGAATGATTTTATTTAAACCCTCTAACTGGTAATGAAGCCAGCAAGATACCCTCAATCAACTCTCTTTAATGCTGTTTTTGCACTATTTCTGTTCCTATATTAAGAAGATTAAGACTTTAACTTGATTCATGTGACAAAATAAAGGACTAGGTTTGGTAGTGTTTCTAACGAGCAAACAGGCTACACATTTAAATAATTACAAGCTCTTGCATGCTTCTCCTGTTTGCCTGTATTCTAACTTTCTCATTGGTCATCTGTTCTTACCAGACTTCTAAAACTCAGTGTAGCTGTACTTAAAATGCAGAAAATAAGCATTTACACAACTTGATCTGTAGCTCTATAATGAAGCATTCACAAAAGGACTATCAGTCCCACTAATCTGCTGCTGCCTCAGTATCCAAGTTCACAACACATAGATTCTGACTGCAGCAGTGACTCTCCCCTATCTGCCACCTACATTCTCAACACTTCAGAAATTCAAAGATCTCTTGAAATCTAACTGAAGTGAGCTATTTGGTCCATCTGGTGGATTACTGGAGGAGTATACTACAACACATACACAGTACCCAGCATAGCACAACCTGTTTTCTTAGGATTACCATGGAAAACAAATAATTTGTTTTTATTTTGCTTTGCATCAGTTTGTGTTCCAAGGTTATTTATACATTACAAAAATATATAATTCTGTCCTTGTACATATAAAACTTCCTGTACATTTATACATACATACGTACTTCCTACACACATACCAGCTTTTGAGAATTTAATCAAGCACTCGTGTAGCCACGGGTTATTACTGTCGATAGCAAAAGCTCTTTTGACAGACTGTAACATTAACAGAAACTTTCCTGTGGGAAGGGGAAAAACCAAAAACATATCAAGATTGAGAATACAGAACTTTTTTCAACTACTGTTTTCTTTAGTAAGTCTAGTACAAACATTAGAAACACTGATGTCTACACAGAATTAGAAAGGAGACTTATTTTTCCCATTGAAAATGCCTAAAGAAACAGAAATGCCCTTTTCTTGAACTCAGGCAAACCAGCATAGATGATGATGCTTCTATCTGTTTGATTTTGTTTTTCCCTAGATAAAGATCACACTGCAAATACCCTTCTACAGCATTTGTTAGTATACATTATAACTTAACTTTGGTCTCGGGTTTTTTGCTTAAAGCTAAATAAAAATGCCATTTCCCCTATTATTACTGGACATGACGCAAACAAACCCCAGCTTCAGCCAAGTATTTATTCCAGACCATTTAGGCTACAATCAAACAACATAAGAGAACAGCAAAGGGTTAAAATTTTGTAAAGAAAAAAAAATTATGGAGTACTTTACCTTTTCTAAAGTATATTTCAAATGCTAATAAATGTGTTTCTATGTCATCTCCAATAAGATTCTTAAGTGGTATAAGGAACTTAATGGCTTCTTCTAATGGATTTTCTGCCTGTTTTAATAAACACAGTGAAATTTAAAGCTTCAAATAAAGGTCAAACAAAACACCACAGATAGTTTCTGTTATCCAGAGCATTTAAATAATCTGAGGCCAAAGGTGAACTGAACTATATTAAATTCAGAATTTAAACTGAATCACAACATGATTTGATCAGCGAGACTTGAAAGTGTTTACTTAGGACTTTATGTTGACAAAAGACAACATAATTACTCACTTGGGCACCACTTGTGGAATGTACTCAGTGCTGTAACTGAGCATTAGGAAACAATTAAATACGACCACCTCCGACAACAAGCTTAAACTTCTGAAGTTTACTCTGATAAAGGACAGAGTTCTTTGTGCTTAGAGAAACACTGGCTTATGATTTCAAATTTTTTTCTTCAAATAATGACTTAAAATATTTCTGTCTGTTGGGTTTTCTCCACTCTATCTATTGCATGAAAACTAGCTTTCAGGCAATACCCATCATTTCATTTCAATGAATGATAGCCGTCTGTTAAAAAAAAAGCAAAATTTGAAGAAAGTAACAATATAAATACACACCTTTGTTTTATCAGCTGAAAAAATATTGCTTTTCTTTGAGTAGAGAGTGGTAGGACAAGGGGGAAAGGGTTTAAGCTAGAGGAGGAAAGGCTTATATTGGATAGCAATGTGAAGCTTTTCATGGAAAGAGCGGTGAGGTGCTTCTCCTTCAGGAGAACCTGATAGTAATCCCATATTATCAGCTTTTTATGATTACCACACAAATTTAACACAAAAGACCATGCTAACCCTTTCCAGTTTTTCAGGAACTAGCTCTTCCCTGGGTCCACTAGTTTCTTCCTCCTCTTCATCGCGCTTTTTCTTTTGGTTCTTTTGTTGTCGCTCTCTTTCTGCATGTTTTCTTTCCTCTTCAATTTTCGCTTTCTTCTGTGCTCTTCTTTGCTTGCTGAGCATTTTCTTCAATTCTTTGGCTGAGAGATTTTCTACAGGTTAAAATAACAAACAGGCAACATATTAACAGAGAATTTTATTAAAGATCATCTTTCACACATTAAGACATGTCACTATGCTCCTCCCCCATATCAATATGGCGCGCTTTTGCAACTTTTCCTTTAATACCAGGACTTCCCAGACTGACATCCCTATACAATCCAATGTTTCTACTCAATTCCTATTGTAATTCATATGTAGTATGAAATGAAAATGTAGTACATTTTCTGTTACTCTGCTGTTACAGGAAACTTAACTATTGGAAAGGGTAGCTACAAGAAGTTGTTGCATCTATTGATATTAATAATCAATATTAATATTGAGGTTTTACCTCAGAAAACAGAAAGTGGTTTTCAAAGGACCATTATAGGAATCTTCAGGCTGCTTGCTATAGTACAATTTTTAGACCGAAATAGCATTTATATGAACCATGAAGTTGCATGAAAAGCAGAATACACAAAACACTTTTTCCCTACAGACTCATAGAGAAGCGAGGAGTCTTCAGCCTTTGCATTCACCCTTATCTCTCTTCTCTGCTGACCCACTGACCTGACCAGTTTAGCCAGAACTATACCGTAGTTTCCCCTCTCTCCACTGCGGTGTTTCACTGAGAACAGGATGTGTGCTAGTAACGAGGCAATAAAATGAACAAACTACTGAGGGACCAAAGCATCTTTCCTGTGGCTATGGCACCATGACCCTGCTGTTGGGGCCAGCCACCAGCCTGAGACATGGAAAGGAAAGAAGGAGAAACAAACGGTCTTTTTACCCCGTTCACAGTCTTGTCGTCCCCTGTGGATGAGCCTACAGAATCCCAAAGCACGGCAGGGAAACGAACTCACATAACTTGTGAGATTCTTCCCCACCTTAATCTGTATGACAGTATTGCCACTGACAGTAGCTGTGGCTCCACAAAAGGAGAAGCACAATTCTATCTTAAAGGAAACAACTCTCTTAACTCACTTGTCGATGAATGTTCAGATTCCTGAACACACCCCACTGCTTTCCTAGGAAAGTGCTTCCTATTTAACACCAGTTTTCAATAACCTCCTAAATGTATTCATTTGGCTAATACACACTCACCCGTGTATTCTTTGGTCTCAAAGTGAAATAGGATGAAATGTCATGCAGTGTTGATTACTATTACTAGGCAATAAATAAACTAGCTAGATCAAAATTTAATTCTGACCACTCAGATCGCTTTCTGACAAAATTTATCCATTGCTTCCTAATTAATCTGTTAATGATATTTACATTTTGTTTAAATGGATAAATGGCTACACTGAATTTGACTTTTCTTCTTGATACTCTGAAATGCCACTCCTCCCCCCGAGTACTCCATCCATCACTGTGGCTGACTCACGTACTAGCTTTACAGTATGAGGAGGGGGGAGCAGAGAGGAAGCAAGCTGCAGCATGCTATCTATGATCTCTTTTCAGTTTTAAAATGATGACAGAAAAGAGGAAAAAATTGTGTGTGTTACAACTCATACTCCCAAACACACAGCTTAATAAGCTTTTGCATGTGTCATACACATACAAGCCTCATTACAGTCTAGATACCTGAATTCACTTCTTGTTCTTTGCTTTCATTGGTAAGAGGATTATCATGTAGCTTCAAGTAGATTTCAATTGCTGATCGAGCAGCTTTGAAGTAGAAGGCATGTTTCCTGAGGACATCTTCTAATCTCAAAAGGTCTACATAGGCACGAAGAGTCATCTTTCTCATGCAGTATGTGTGGAAGTCAAACTGATCGTCCGTTATCTCAAAAAAATGCTTCAAGTAAAAGAAGAAAAAACACACGTCTGACACACTTCCCTCACTTAGTCTATTCTTTCCATTAGATGGAAGTGAGTAATTACGGCTGATTTACAGCCAATATTTCACAAGCATAGATATATCCTTATAATACTGATTGTCCAAGAGAACCTGTTAGTAGGGAAAACACCCAGAAAAATCTCATTTTGTTAAAAAAAAAAAAACTGCATCAAAATTGTTCAAAGATTTAGGGACTAATCGAAAAACTATTGAAATCTGTTTGCTTTGACTAAGAAAAAAACCAATGAACAAGCCAACACTTGGCAAAAGACAGCATAACGTACAGATAGGTGTATAGCTGGGAGACATACTGTATACTGAATACTTTTCAATGTAAATGTATGTTTTGCACGCAGCTAGAGTTGACATCTATTACAATAAATCATTAACTATTAACCTTTTTTAAAAAAGGTCATTATCGTAGAAGCTTTATCTACAAAGAAAATCACACTGATTATTACATCAGTGAGTATCTTCATTAGTATATGAGAAATACTGGAAAGGAAACTGGTGGTAATTGCACCAACTCACCCTTTCGACTTCTTGGCATTTTTTCAAGGCTTCGCCGTACTTCCCTAGCCTCTGATAAGCTGCAGCACATTCAGTCTGGAACCACATACACTGCATCTCGTTTAGGTTTTCCATGGCGGAAGTTCCTTCCTGAAATAAATGTTGTCATCACTTTCTGCTATTATAATTTATGAGCTGCTTCTTTCAACAACAGCTTTAGTTTCAGGCTATTTAGTACGAAAGAATCAACCCTTCAGCTGCTTGGAATACAATATGAAAAGGATATAACCATCTGGAAACTGAGAAACTGCTTGTGAAACCCTATGCTCCCCAAGATGGAAAGGAATACACTGAAGTGATTGAAGTCTGAACAAAGTCTGAACAAGACTAGCATCTCTACAGTTTTACATTGACTCATGTTTACACCATCTTACTTTCACAATTTAGGGACAGAAAACAACAGTTTTAAAAAAATTCTAAAAGTTCAGGAAATAATTTGTTGTTTTTTTCCCGCCATTAGGTAAGTGGTATCTACCAATGTAATACACACAACTACTGTTTTATCATAAAGTATGAATAATTACAAGCTTTGTAGAACCTTTTAGTCTACATAAATGAAGTTACATTTATACATCATAATTCTACAAGGAAATGTTCGTAGGATTTATTCTTTACCATTTCAATGCTCTGAATTAAAAATAAGGAAACTGGATGCACGTTCCATGTATCATGAATCCTATCCACCCAATTTTCAGAACAGTCTTTATCCAGTCCAACTCTGTCTATCCCAGAGTTCTATATTGCTTGCTCTAACACTTCACACAAGCACACACAATGAATTTTAGTCATCAATTTGTCAGTAGTTCCTAGAAATATCTAGAAAGCTTGCGTTCACTTTGAAGTGTTTTCACACTTAAAATTAAGAATTACAGATTTCAATTTGTTTATATGCTTCAGGAAATCCCAACCAAGTAGCTCCCTTCATATAGAGTTACATGAGTAATATGGAAATCTGGTCTTTAGAAATCTAAATTTTGTTCAGTGTCAGAAAGTAGAGAATTTCAAGTGCCTGCCCCATCTTTTAAGAGCAGGATTTGCTTTAACAAAACCTTTATCTGTAGTACTAACTTAAAAGTATGAAGTGTTCAAGTCTGAATTTCATTTCTGTTAATGCTGGATAACAATGAAAATAGTGAACATCACTACTTCACCCAGATGGGAACAGCAGGTTTCACAAACCAGGTATCCATCACATGCACTTCCAGAGAGATGCTTAAAAGTATGGAAATAAAAACCAACAGAACACTTCTGGACAGTCACTTTTGAACTGAATACTTTCTCCGGTGCAGACAGGGTCTTTGCAGCTGGAGTACTGCATGCAGCTCAGGGGTGCCCAGCACAAGAGAGACTTGGACCTGTTGCAGCAAGTCCAGAGGAGGCCACAATGAAATCAGAGGGTTGAAACACCTCTCTCCTGTGACGACAGACTGAGGGAGCTGGGGTTGCTTCAGCCTGGAGAAAACATGGCTCTAGGGAGACCTTATTGACGCCTTTCGATGTATCAAAGAGGCTCATAAGAAAGATGGAGAAAGACTCTTCAGCAGGGCAGGAAGAGTGACAGGACAAGGAGCAATAATTTTAAACTGAAAGAAGATTTTTACCACACTAGCACAGGTTGCCCAGAGAAGTTGTGGATGCCCCATCACTCACTGGGCAAGCTGATCTAGTGAAAGATATCCCTGCTCATCGCAAGGGGTTGGACTACATGAACTTTCAATATTCCCTTCCAACCCAAATTGTCCTATGTTACTATATTGTTATTTACCATGAAATGCATTATCTTAAAAATGGACATTCACTGGGCTGGGGGAGGGAGGGCAAAGGTTATATGAATACAGAAAACTGCCAGAAGCAAACAAAACCTCTTTCATGAAAGTCACAGACTTACCCTTGTGAATTTGGAGCACATCTCCTCTGCATCCTTCACCATATTTGCTCGCAGCATGTATTTAGCACATTTAGAATTGATAAATCTGTCTGCAGTATCTAAAGACTGTGCTTCATCCATCCATTTGGCAGCTTCCTTGAGGTTACCTACATGCTGTTAGGGAAAAATTAACTAGTTAACTTCCAGTATAAGCCTGGTATTGACCAGCTGCTGTAATCTACAGTCACTGGTATTTCTCTCTCAGATATAATAAAGTCAATTAGTGCTCCTCTGTCTGTTTTGGTTTTTTTTTCTGAATGAACTTTTGCTGTAAACTGTGACTTGCTCTGCAAAACCTAAACAAAGAGTTTAATTGTCTACCTGTGACAGAACAGCACACAAGAAGAAACCTGCATGAAAACTGATGCCTCCAAGCTCCACTAACTGAAATGCTACCCACACATTAACACCAGTTTATTAAAAAACCCCAACCCATCAAATTAGGTATTCTACATGCCCAAGTTCACTTTTTACCTTGTAAATTTTTGCTTTTAAATAGAATAGTTCTATTAACGTTGGAGTGCTTGCAATGGCAGCATTAATGTAATCCAAGGCCAAAGAACACTGGCCAAGTTTGTCAAAGTGCTGTGCCAGGAAATACTGAACCCAAAGCAGTGTCGTTGGGGGCTCCTTCTCTCCGTTTTCTGCAACAAAATGGAAAAAAAAAATTTACAATGACCAATAAGGTTGAAGACTGAATTTGAAAAATAAGCAAAAACCAAAGATTGGCAAATTCAGCAAACATTTCCTGTAATGTATTTGTTTAATAAAAGGTAATACAACAATTTTATTGAAAAAAACATCAGCACTCAACAGATCTTGACAACTGCTATAAGCAGTACTAGTAATTATAGTCTAATTAAGACCACAGACACTCACCACATGTACTGAAAAGATCACAAGTTTTCAAAGAGGTTTCATATCCAGTAACAAGTTCTTCGATTGTAGAAACCTACAATATATATATAAAAAAATCAGCTTAAGTTTTGCTTTGCTATCATATTTACAAGTAACAACCCACTGAAAAAAAAAAACAGATGGGCAAATTAAAGAAACTACACTGAAATTATTCAGCATGGAGAAAAATGGATGCATACTCATTTAGTTTATTTCACCTTTCACAAGATACCTTTTATCACTCCTTAACTGGTGATATGGCAGAGAAACAGCTCAATATGTGGCAACTTATGACAGAAAATAATCAGGTACATTTGATAAGTATCCTTTTGAGGTTGTATTTTGGAATTCTTATTTACACTATTAGTTTTTCAGTGTCTAAACTGATCCAACTGAAGAAAGGTTCTTTGGAAAAGACACTGCATGCACTTATAACATGGAAGATATAGAAGAGTTTTCTGTGGTTCTCTGGCAGGCTGTTATGTACTATTAAAGTTTTGGGTTATTTGTTAAAAAGGTATTGTCTAAAATATGGGTTGCATCTTTTTACATAAAAATCCATATGCTAATTGGTTTAAGGGTAAAACTCTCTGAAATCAGACCTACACAACAATATTATCATTTATTTCAGGGTTGAGAAATCAAAACACACCATACAACTCTGAACTCATACGAGTTTGACATTTACACTTCAAATGATCAGCAGTATCTGGGCATTTCACACCAATGAACTATTCCAATACCAGGTCAATGGCTTACAAATTCCACATGGTATTTCTAAGCATGTTATGAAACGCTCAACCTGTTTGTTAGCTAAATTCTGAATATCCCCGCCATAGCCAACACATAACCAGCCTCTTAAGGAAGAAAGAATAATGCTAAAGAAAGGAATGTGATCTACATATATATACCCAAAACCCAGAAAAGACTTAAAGATTTGACTATAAGCACAGCAAGATAATGGCTACATTCACCAATCAGATGAAACCTATAGATGGTAAGCACCTCAAACTTCAATGACTAGAACTGAATGACCATGTATTAAAAAAAGTTGGCTGCAAGAGTAAAATAAAAAATCATCATGGAGTGACAGCACAATTTTAGAAAGCAGGACTCGATAATGCATGCTTCAAGATACATTTGGGAGAGATTGGAAACGGAGTAAACCTCATTCTAGAAAATCAAAGTATAAAATTTAATGGATATTACTTTAACAAAATTCAGCAAAACAAGCAAAAAATACCAAACAATTTGTGCCAAAGAGCACAGAAGGTAACATGTCCAAGTCATAAGCAGTCAGCATACATTTCTCAAAAGTGTAATAGAACATTTAAACACACACACACATACGCTGGAAAGCTCTGGGCGTATCTCGTACGCGATGGTTTCTGGTAACAAAATCGCATCAAATGTAAAGTGCTCCTAACCTTCAACCAATTACAAAGGAATAAAGGACTGTAAACAAGTCACAAATAAATGGACAAAGGCAAATAAATAGATGCATCAAACTTTTCTCTGTCCTCAGACATCTATTTACTGAAAGAAACCTTCAACAACCTCCCAAAGTCTCTGAACCTCTACAGCGAGTCTAAATGCAGAAGTAAGCATCTGCTTCGGGTAGCATGACTGTAGTGTACAGGTGCAGAATAGATGTTATTTCCTTGTTACTTTTCACTGCAGCTTTGAAGTAATCCCACAGTTCTTAGCCAGCTGTCAATAAACTCAAATTTCTTTGAGAGCAGCCAGCTTCTCTAGAGCACAAGCAAACTGGGCATAAAGGGAGAAAAAGACCCCTTCATTTCTTTATTAAACACCACAACCACCACCAAACTCTATGTATAAATTTTTCCCACTGCTACACACTTGCAGTATGGCTTTGTGGCTGGACAAAGACCATGCAACCACCAGAAAGAATGGTGCCAATATCTCCAAGCCACACATGCCTGATCCCTGCAGGTCAGTGCTAGTGGTTGTATACAGGGTTACACACGTTTCACTCCTTGGCTTAGGGCATCTTTATGCTGCCAATTACTAGTTCTATCATCAGAGGGAGCTGGAGGTGGACAGACCTGGGGCAATGAAGTGGTAAGAAAGCCTCTCTTCCTGCTCTGGCAGGGCGGGTTGGACTAGATGATCTTTCAAGGTCCCTTCCAACTCGTAATATTCCGTGATTCCCAGCAGGAGGGTCTTCATTCAACTTACAGCAACAATGAAATAAAATCCTCTGATCTTGAGGTGATGGAAAATATCAAACTGTACCACATTTTAAAAAACATTCCAAATTCAGAACTCTGCAGTAGTTTTGGCTTCTACATTCCAAGAAACTATACTGACATTGTAATTCTGAAAACTACCTAGAACTTTAATTTCATTGCAAAATAACAATGAGCTGAGACACAAGAATCTAAGAAGCAATAATCTAAGAAGAGGCAAACAGGCTTAGCCTTCCCCATTAGCTTTTCTTTAGGAAACTTCTGGGGACTGAGTTCTTAGTAATTACCACAGAAAATACCCTACTTAGATTCCTGCCTCTCAGAAAGCTCTTGAATTAAAATTTAAGAGAAATATGACATAGAAGGACCATTCTATGATCCTTCACAAACACACATCTCTTTTGAGACACCCAGTCCTGAGTGTACATAAAACCTCAGATGCAGGAAAAATATTTGTAACATCCAGCAAACAGAAGTGCCTCAGTATTACTGAGCACATACCTTCCAAAGAGCAGCCTTGAAGTTCAGCCACTTGTATTTTGGGACAAGTATGTGATACACCTTATACAGGCATTCTCTTTATTTCAGAAACAGTGATTGCATGGAGCATTAAAATTGTCTGCAAATTCAGAAAGGTAAAGACAATTGTAGGCATTCCTATGGAGGGGGATGGGTTGCTGCCAAATTACCCTTCCTCCTTCAAAATATGGGAGTAATTTCAGAGCAACATCTTCCTTATATTGATAAAGCAATTCTACTGTTCTAGCAAAAAGATACCTACTGCCAAAGGGTCTGGAAAAAAAAAAAAAAGAGGAAAACCAGCAGGTAGCAGGGGATACCCTTCCCAAACTTGCTCATCCTCCATCGATGAACACTGTCTGTGCTGTAATTAATTAGGATGCTCCCTAAGACAGACATTTCTATAATTCGACATTTAGGCTCAGATGTCAGGCAGCTGAATTTTCTTACAATTCAAAGTTCCCACATTAATGGTCATCACCACTGGGAAGCTCCATTTCTCCACTGGTTCTGAAGACCCACAGATCTACCTGAACATGAGCCAGCAGTGTGTCCAGGTGGCCAACAGCATTCTCATGTCAAAACTTGTGTGGCCAGCAGGACTAGAGAAGGGATTGTGTCTCTTTTTACTTGGGCTGCACCTCAAGTACTCAGGTTGGTTTTGCGTCCCTCACTAGAAGACAGACATTGAGGTGCTGGAGGATAGCCAAAGAAAGCTGGTCTGGAGCACGAGACCGAGGAGCAGCTGAAGGAACTGGGGTTTTCAGGCCTGGAAAGTATTTATGAATGGAAGCAGACACACATTTATGATCTACAGCATGATCACATCATTAGTAGTATTTCAATCCAGGCCACTCTGACCATACCTTTCTATACAAAAATAATGGCGGGAAGTTTCAAATAAAGAAGCTGCCAATCAGATTAAAAAAAACCCATATAAGTTCAATTAACCCCATCAGGGAAAAGAGACAAGGAGAAAGAGGGCAGCAAAAAGGTTTTACTGCAGACCAAGAAAGATAAGAGGCATCTTTATCTATAGCCAAGAGGTGATTGGCATGAATTGAGACGTGTTGGGGTTTTTTTGAGGCAGCAGAGAACAGAGTATGCCAAACATGAGCCAGCTGGCACACTTCTCTGCACAAAAGGCCCGAGTTCAAGCTCTTCCAGTGTATCTACGCAGGAAGGTGTAGATGTGCAGTCACCTAGAGGAAAAAGTTTGATTTCCTGCAGTTTACTATAAATTTAAGTAGAAAAATATTAAGTTCACTCCATTTATAAGCTTACACAGTTCACAGAATCATAAAAAACACCTCTTCAGCAGGGCTCACTCTGGTGTTGGTATTGTAAAGCAATGTTCCTCTGTTAGTCAAAAAAACCACCCTAACTAATTTGAAACCTAAGATGTTGACACTCCAGATTTATCAGTTTTAAAAGGAAGAGGTATAGGGTATGCACATGATTGAGTATTTCAATTTTTACTCAAGGCAGCTATACACCAACTTTCAACAATCTCCTTATTCTCACTTGGAAAGTTTCTGATCCACAGCTTGCTCTATAGTGGATACACATTTAACCCACAAAATGAGGGGTGAACCACAGAGCAAACCCTTGCACTATCCAAGTAAATGACTCCAATTATAAAAGGATATTCAGCCTTTCATATGAAGAAGTTCAACTGCTTACATTTTAGTGTATGGCTAACATCTGCATGCAATAAACATTACAAAAGCAGAAACAGGAGAATGTGACAAGCAGACTTCTATTTAACACANTATATATATATATATAGGTGACAAGTTTCTGGTAGGAAAATTTATTTTAACAGCCAAAGAAAAGGCTGCTTTTAGACTAACAGCAGCTCAAATATAGTCCGACCTCAATTTTTAAATTATTCAATTAGAGCCATCAATACTTACTGCTACTTCCTTAAGGGAATCGCTGCCAAACGTGTGCATGTTCATGCATACACAGGGCAAAAGAAAAACTGCACTAATACACACATTTAAGCAGAAGTTCCACAGTTATTTTAAGTTGATCTAAATGAGGATCAACTGCCAAAAAATAAAAATCAGTGTCATTCAGATCTGTTCCTTGATCTAGTGTGCTAAGCAGCTGCACAGAATCTTGCACCACCTTTCAGTGCAAAACCTACACACTCTACATCAACTTCAAGAACCTGTGCACACAGTCAGCTTGCAACCGGCCATCTCAACCCAGCTTGCCGATTATCTTAATATTTACTTTTCTAAAGAACTAATCCTACGGTATGATGATTAATTACTGACTTCCATCATTTCTCAGTGTGTGTGGCAGATAAGCAGACACAGCTCAGGAATTTCAAAGAGCTGCCAGTTTATCTGGCTAGGCACAAAAAAAGAAAAATACACCCCCAAAACCCCACACCCCTGCTAAATTACATTTGCTTTGTAAATTATTTGTAAATGATAAAATTTCTCATTAGATGTTTCTTTACAGCTGATCTACATTCCAAAAAAGTTTGAGACCACATTTTATTGTAAATTTTATTGTACATTTTCATAGAATAAATGAGATACAAGACCTTTATTAGCCTTTAAGTTTTTCTTCACACTTTGTCCCCCACAACCAACCCACTCCAATAACTTGTAATAATTTTCAAACATAAAATACATTGAACACAATGTCAGATCCATCAGAATTTAAAGTAAAAACCAAGCATAGCTAGGTAGTCTTTCTGCACTGGATTATTAGGTTTGGAGATGTGCCTTATGATACATATCGCTGCTAGTGAACTGCATGATGTGCCCCTGAACAACAGTGCCACACTGCAGTGAGTTTTGGTGTGATACATACAACACTGAACTATATACACCCTGTCACATCTTACTTGGATTTAGCATCTCAAGCTAACGCTAAGTTACTGCATAAGCAAAGATTGCTGTATGCTGCTAGCACTGATAACAGCCATTCCTGAAGTATAAAACAGCGACTACAGCTACCCAGTGCCAATACCACCGCTGAAGACACAGGCTACTTGAAGTACAGAACTCCAGAAGGAAAAAAAAGCTCCCTCTGTTTATCTGAATGAGTTTAGTTTGCAATCACCATTCAAAATGCAACTTGTAACATGGCATTTTGTACACTTGCTCTGCTGAAGCAGCATTGTTTCTATTCTAGGGCATGCTATGCACAAGCACAGTGTATTTGGAAGTTTATAGCATGACCAGTATTTGATAAACACTGCAACTCTGACTAAACCAAACATTTCTAGTCACGTAACTACATTAACCAGTTATTGCCTTGAACATCTACAATGGAAACATTTTATCCCTTATGTAAGAGGTTTTGCACTTCCAAGTTACTCTTAGATGAGAGGTCACAGCTAGGGAAAAGCTGCTGGGTACACCAGCTTTGCAGCAAGCAGACTACTCAAGCAGGATGGTGAACAAGTCACAGGAAGAACATTCTTTATGAAGAATGTACCACTGCTTTGGAAAGGCCTAGCACAGCACATGTATGTTTATACACTGAACATGCAATGTCACAACCAGCCTTTGGAGCTGTGGAACAGTATTACAAGTACTCATGTTAAACAAAAACTTTAAGTAGGGTAAGTGTAAGTACAGGAGCCAATCACGGATTTTAAGTGCTTCAAATATAACTAGCTGAATATTAAAACAACTCCTTAAAAGTTACTTTCAAAAGCAATACTCCTCAAATACCTTCTAAAACTGTTAGGGCATCTGAACAAAACTGATACTACCACAATACTACCTGGGACAGGAAAAAATGTGGCAATGTGCCAGGCTTTGTAATGAGGTTTTAACTTTGAGATTGCTGTCAGAATTGCTCAAATCTTTTCCATAATGTGTAGCATCTGTCCATTCAGAGTAGAAGTATAAATAGAATAACTAAATATCTTTTTCAAGTTCAACTATGGCTGTAGCTACCTTTTTCCTGAAAGGGTTAAAGAAATATCTTCACTGGAGACAGCCTACCTTCCTGCGTAGAGTCTTACACCTTTTTTTGAGACTGTTGTTTCTGATGTTTCTTCGAGCCAGACATTTTCTCTCATCCAGTATTTCCTCACAGTCTCCATGTTTTTAGTTACTCAGAAAAAAAGGCACATGTGCACTAATGTCGAGCTTCAATGGAATCAACCAACGCACCTGCAACACAATCGATGCAAACCTTGATGTTGACTAATTTAAGATCTTCACTCTTTGGATTTTTATCTCATGGCTGTGGAGACCAGCATGTACAGGGAACCAAAGAGTATTTCTGAATACTGCTCAAGTACAGAGAACTTTGATCGGGGCAGGTGGAAGTAGCATTTCAAGATTGCTCTTTTGTGAAGAACAATAACAAATAAGGGGGTTCACAGTTACTTCTAATATATCCAGAGAGCAGCTTGCAGAATGTGAAAATTACTATATCCCATGCAATTGCTTATACTCCAGGTTATCAGTGTCGAGCAGAAACACTCTGCAAAGCCCCACAGCTACATTCACCCTGAATAGTAACTTTGCATGATCACAGAAATCACAATAATGCCATGGCACTCCTAAACACAAGGTTTTGCTTCTTAAATATGCCAAGACTACAGCTTCTTTGTGACAAAAGTTGTACTGTGCCAAGCACAAAGACATCAACACGATAAATGTAAATAAACAAGTATGCTTGCTATTTAAAACTTAAAGTTAGCTAAAAAAAAATTAAGGCTCCATTCTATATAGGAGACTATTTAAATTAAAGGTTTGAGCATTGTAAAATATCAAGGAGAACAGTTACTTGCTGATACTAATTTTTTAATAACAAACTGCAGAAATTAAAGCACTAACCAAAGAAAAACCATAAAGCCACTTAAAGTATAAAAGAGGAAGAGCCCAGTAGCTAGGTAGTAAGCCTCCTATACCAGAGAGAAGGACCAAGACACCTGTAAAGTACTTCATGTACACACTGTACTGTGTCAAGATATATTCCCTGCAAATGCTCTGTTTTAGCATGTCAACATAACACTTTTCAAAACCTTTTATTCACATGCAATGCTTTAAGCTATTCCAAAAGGCTCCACAAGTCATGAAAATGAAACTCTTAATACTATTTTAGAAAAATCAACTGTAAGTAAGAAATTCCACTATGTTCACGTTTTAAAGGCATATTATGATAACATTTCAAAGTTCTAGAGGAAAGCAGATTATCTTGTTAATACAAAACCAAAAGAGATAAACCCACAAGTTGCCTCACGTTGGATGAAGTTGCCTCTTCATTATACGAAACAATAGCAGAATATGCTACACCTCACTAGCTTAGAATTAGCTCAATTTAGTGTCACCTACAATTCCTATTGATTACTCCATGGTTAAAAGTGTCAAACTTTAAAATTCAAGTTGCCATACAATATGCTTATGAATTAATGACACAAACACATACTATTTTATGGAAAGATCAAAAAAAAATCAAGTGAATAAAAAATAAGTATGAGAAGTACATGTCTTGATGTTCCTCAATAAAAGCAACTACTTTTTCCAGAAATAGCTACAGCTCTTCAAAACAAGCTATCAACACTGGCCCCAAGTAATTTTTCTTTTCCTAAATCATGCAGGTGTTTTTTTCAAGTGAGGACAGCTGGCACTTTTTATTTTTACATGATCAAACCAGCCATCCTTCAGAGATTGCCACTGCAGAAATAGCTTGTTGAACAGCTACCCTTTTACCCAAACAGCACTATGCATTAAAACAGAAAATGAGTCCAATCTTAAAGCTGTACAGATTCAGAAACTGGTACTCAAACACCTGCGCTGTTCCTTCAGCAGAAATGGCAACTAAATTACAAAGATGGCCTGAACAACTGGGAATGTGAACCACTCTGTCCATGAGTCAGGGTCCTCGGATAATCTCTTCTGAACCGCACGACACACACTCATGATTCACTTCCCTGAATATCATTTGCTGCTGGAGTCCTACAAATCCTGTGCCTGTTACTCTCATCTTCAATACACACGGTATAAAAAGATCATGAACTTTTCTGGTGCAGAATTTATGTAAGTTTAAATGCCGACTGAAGAGGGCAGATCATGGAACTTGTGTCATCACCTCTCAGAGCAGGCCATTTTGGGATAAAAGCCCATTTTCTCTTTCATTATAGGCCACTGTAGTTAGCACTGTAGATATGGGAAGAGAGTGTAAGCACAAATCACTAAAAACTGGACTACAGATGTCCAAACTACAGCACCTCATGTAAAGCCTAGCACGTGGCATATGTCAAGCATTACAGGGCACAGCTCCACTGAGCATCTCCAGTTCTGCGGTACTGCAGGAGCACCACTCGCACTGACCCCACCACTGTGTCACACCAACAGTCATTGCTGAATGATACCTCAAACATTAGCAGGTCTACTGGAACAAACTGTCTGCATCAGCAGGAAGCTACTCAAGGTGAACATAAACCATATGACCTCAGACATCACCTAGATGTGATTGTAACTTCACTAAAATTTCATCAGTATCTCTTCCCCTACTCTTCCTTCTCTGACTAAATAAGGACAAGTTCAACTTCAGTGACCATCTACACTGACAGCTTGGACAAGTGACTGTCGGTATCTAAGAAGCTGAGAACTTTCTTTACACAGGTCACTCATCACATGAGACTACAGTCTGATGATCACCGAAAAAAACCCGCTAAATGCACAACTCTTACGTCACCTGTTACACTTTGCACTGTGTAACAGCACAGAAATAAAGGAAGCCATATTGAGAGTTTCAAAAATCAAGAATGATGAACAGAGAACTGCACCAAGACAACTGTTAGACCCCTTCACATCTACAGTTTGCATCCCCAGCCAAACCTCATTTCACTCTTGAACAAAGCTGCTCTTTTGACAAGTGCCTGCCTTAAAGCAGCAGCTATAGATGCTTCACTTGACACATGGTGAACCACATACATACTGACATTTTGCCAGATACAAAACAAGTGTGCAGCTATTCACCTGCGTTGGAGGGTAAAATCACTTCTGAAAGGCAGATTCTGTGACAAGCATCTGTTTTTTCCCCTTTGTATATGGTCTGAGAAGGGAGCAGCAAGAAATTCCAGGACGATTATGCTAGCAATCAGGTATTAAAAAAAAAAATCCAACAAACCAAACAATGGCTTAGATTCCAAACAAACAGCATCCAGATCAGGGATCTCAAAGCTTCTGTTTACAGGCACTTACATATATGCACTATGTTTACTAGTATCACCAGACTCACACAGAATGCATTTACCCCAGTAATGAAGTACCTGAACAAAGACCAGTTGTAGATTACCTAGCAAGTCAGTGGCTACAAGTGGATCCTAGACTTGAAGGTGAAACCTGTATTTTGTCCAGTTCCAGTTTTGTCCAGTAAACCTTTATTGTGTCCAGTTCTGGACCCCTCAGTTCAAGGGCACAGAACTCCTTGAAAGAGTCCAGTGCAGGGCCAGCAAGATGCTGAAGGGAGTAGAACATCTTCCTTATGAGGACAGGCTGAAGGAGCTGGGTCTCTTTAGCTTGGAGGAGACTGTGGGGTGACCTCATTAATGTTTATAAATATGCAAAGAGCAAAGTATCAGGAGGCAGGTTCTTCTCAGTAATGGCCAGTGACAGGACAAGGGGCAGTGGGTCCAAGCTGGAACATAATAAGTTTCATCTGAACGCAAGGAAGAACTTTTTCACCGTGACGGTGACAGAGCACTGGAACAGGCTGCCCAGAGAGTTTGTGGAGTCTCCTTCTCTGGAGACATTCAAGATCAATCTGGATGTGTTCCTGTGTGATTTAATCTAGGTGATCCTGCTCGGGCAGGGGAGTTAGACTAGATGATCTTTTGAGGTCCCTTCCAACTGCTAACATTCTGTGAAACCCAGTAAGATACTGAATTATGAAGGTTAGAAGAGATCTCTACAGACTGCCTAGCCCAACAGTCTATACAGAACAAGGTCAGCTAAAGCACATTATTCCTGGACATAGCCAAAATGTGACTGGGTATTTCCAAGGATGACTATTCCACTACTCCTCTGGAAAACCTGCTCCTATGTTTGACAACCCCCTTACTAAAAGTGTCTTTTTATTTGCTCAAATAGTCTCTCAGATTTTAAATAATACCTTGTCTATTCAGCAGGCACCACTGAGGTGTACCTAGTGGGCTTTTTGTTTGTATTGTTGCCTTCAGATATTTATACATGCAAGACCTCACTAAAGCCTTCCCTTCTCTACACTAAAAAACTCTTGGTCTCAGCTCCTCCAGTCTCTTTATCAACTTTACGGCCTTCCTCTGGACTTCCTAGTAAGTCCATGTAGCTATTGTACAGCAAACCCTGGAACTATATCCAGCACTCTAGCTGTGTCTCACCAGGACCAAAAAGAGAAAGACCACCACCTTTGGCCTCATGGCAGAGCAGCTCAAGATGCTCTTGACCACCTTCAGTAGAGGTTAGATGGCTAGTTCAGGTTTAGCTTGCCATCTTGCAGAAACTCCAGGTCCTGCAAAGCTGCTTTCCAGCTGGTCAGTCCCCAGCCTCTATTAGAGCACAGGATTATTCCTCTTAGGATGCAGGTCCTGGTATTGCCCTTTGTTAAGCTTCCTTTGAGCCCATTTTTCCAGACCATCAAGATCTCAGTGAATGACAGCACAAATCCCTTGTGTACGAGCCAGTTTTGTATTATCTGCAAAGGTGTAGAGGGGTACATTCTGCCACATCAACTAAGTCATTAACAAAGATGCTACATACCACTGCTCCCAGTATTAGCTGCTGGTTGGACTTCTTGCTGTTGATCACAACACTATGTCCTAGTTTTGAAGGTTTGGTGCTGTGGGTTTTTTTTTAGCACAGTGGAAGTCATTGGTGAAGTCAATGACAACTGTTATCTTCTTTTCCTTAATAAGTAACAGGAATTCACTCCTGGGATAGTGTGAAAGAAAAGACACAACTACCATCAACACAGCACTAAGAGCACCAACTAGGCATCAGTTGAGCAATCCACTGCCATTCTGATGCACAGTCAATTACAGAATATATGCAGGTGCCTTAAAGTCATCTTCTGATTGACTGAGTGGCCTATCAGGGGAGCAAGTGATACCAAGAAAACAGGAATAAAAGTATCACCATATCTAGTCTTGGCACTAGCACATGTGAGAAGATGGGTTTTTTCCTTTTCAACCTGCAAAATACTGAATACGTGCTCGGGATCGGTCTTCTTCAGTAGATACAGCAGATGCACCAAATTTATGCCTCTAATAGGAAGACTAGGCATGAACAGTACAGATTAAAATGCAGATTTAGTGTAAACACCAGCATAATGGGTTTAGCACAGAGTGCCTTCCCTTCTTCCATTTTGTGATAGAGATTATCCAAATAAATTTAACATGGGTGAGAAAGACCAAGAAATAATCAAACATGTAGTTGACTTTGTCTTACAAAGCAGGAGGACATTCACAGGGTTCCTTCTTCATGTTTTGAACAATAGCCAGAACCAAGAGCATGTTTCAAGAGGAATTGTACAAACAGGCACTGGTTTGTATTTGAGAAGGTGATCGAACTCGTATCCAAGGCACATGTGTTCACTGTGAAATCTCTGCAGTAGCTGCATACTCTCGACAAGAAGTAGAAGCTGATGGTATTTGTTTTAATATATGAAACATTCAACAAATCACAGAACCAACAAGGTACAGAAACACTTAAGTCTATACTCATGTTCTCCTGATCTGAGTAAGTCCTTCAATTTACCAACTACACATCAATGCAGATGACTAATTAAAATTTTGTCTTAAAGCATGTTCTTCTGAAGAGTGAGTTTTCTGGTTTTGACAGAAAAGAGCAAATTGTTTCTGAATGACAGATAGCAGCTACTTAAAAAAAAAAACCACACCACAAAACCCATCAAGAACACTCTTATCCTTACTTAGATAAAATCATGCTTTGTGAAATACACTAATGAAATTATCAACTGAACTCAACTTGCACAGCTACAACAGCTTATGCAGGAAAGTGTCTGAAAATTTTCTGAAGAGATACCTTTTTTTTTTTTGCATTTTTCTTGCAACTGTTTTGCTACATGTAAGAGCTATTCCCCTGAACTTGTTTGATGAGAGGAGTTCCTCTAAGCTATATTCAAGAGTCTGCTGGCTGTTTTAGCAACTGAGAGTTCGCCAACTGACACACCAAGTCAAAACACTGTCCTTACAGGACACTAAGATCAGTCCATAAATAACAAGCTCAGAACACAGGTCTGTTCCTTAACACTAGTAACATGGATAGGAAGGTCTCAGATCTTGTTCAGATCAGTCATTTTCTTTCCTACACCCCAAGAGGAAAGTAGAACCCAGTACAGTACTTCACATTTGTGAGCTCTGCCTTTTAGGCAAGACACTTTACACTCCCTCATCAAGTATAAAAAGCCCCAGGGCTATGTTTTCAGCATTCCTTTAGAAGGATTCCAAGATGCTTTATGCATTTAGTTACTCAAAAAGTCTCTTTCAGCAATAACCATCTTAAGACTTGTTTTAAGTGAAACAAGTAGCTTTATGTAAGTGCACTATGATGCTTCTTGTGCTTATGGTACCCAACTGTAATGTCACCCAGTCTCAAGTGTGAATGAAGATTTTTAAAAAAAAAAAAAAATCTTTCCTTCTTAGTTAAATCAAAGCATATTCTTTAGAAAGTAATGAAGTACCGGGTCATACTCCATACCTTTCTCTGCTTAATATTTCCACGAGTACATAAACAAATTCCAATTAGGTAGCTGGAAAAGTGACACCATTTCCACACAGTTAGCACTTTGGTTATTTCTGGTTTGGGGTCTTTTTTGATAGGGCATCCATTAATTCTTTCAAAAAGCATGGCTAAATCTTGATCAGTGTTACCATTTCATAGATATTAAAATACCTCACAGAATAGATAATGTGGGAACAAGTATAAACACTTCCCAACACACCCCCACAAAACAGATGGGAGACAGCAGACACCTTCAGGTTCAGACGTCTATATTTAGGTAAACATAATATAGGTAGCTGTGCTCCCTCTACAGTCAAAATAGATCTACCTGATCTCAGTACAGACAAAAGGAGCCTTGATAGCTGTTCAACTGATCCTCCGTAGGAAGCCACACAGAGCTGAACAGTTCTGTGTCCACTGACCTCAATCAGTGTACCTAAACGTGGAACTTATTGTCATTCCTTCACGGCTAAAAACATTCCAGAGAATTTGGGAGGCAACCAAGCTGGAAGTTTTAGAAATCTGCCTAAAATAATTCACCTACATAAAAAACCACCAAGAAAATAGCTAGAGAAACTATTTCAGCCACCTTTTTATCAGATGACAGTCATGCCATTTTTTAATATTTTGTTAAAAGTTATTCTTAGCATGTCAGAACTATTTAATCAAATACTCTCAAAATTATCTGAAAGCAGGAATATATGCAGGAGCACAATATGCTCTTTATAAGCAGCTATAGTTCTTTTCCCTGCCCCCTGTTCATGGAAATGCTACAAAGGACGACATTCTCCATCTTCAGAATCTTTTATTTAGACGCAACTTATTGATTTCCAGTGAGGCCTCAAATAGGATTTCAAACAAAACAAGAAATTCAATCAAATGTTGGGCACTTATCTCCCTTAGAACAGTCCAGTCTAACAAATATGCAAGAACAGGACTAGAGGACTTTGTCAAACAATTTTCAGAACAGACTGTAGTTGAAGATAGTTCAGTGTAATGTTTGGCCAACTTGTAAATTAAAGATGACTCTCTATACTCTTGGCGGGTTTCATTATTGATTTGTTGAGGAATTCACCCTTTAAGCTCCTTAACTGCTTAAAAGATCTTTGAAGTTAGTGCTAGTATACTAAAACACTGCTGAGCAATGACCATAGATCAGAGCTGAACTTCAACTTCCCAAGTAGACCAAAAGATTTTTCCTTCATTTTCCAATGTCACTTCCACTACTTCCTTAAGTACAGTAAATCTGGTTTATCACAAGAATATCTGTATGGGAAGGCAAAGCACAACTTGCAACGTATGACCTTAGTATCTGGAGTCATTCTAAGCACTCTAAGTGCTGAAGGGTTTCTAAAACCTCCCTGATCAGTCTTCACTTTGATATGGGCAAATGCTAGAGCTTTGCAGCTCTATGTATCTGAAGCTAGATTTCACTGAAGACTAATAATGTTAGTAGGCTATAATATCTTTAAATTTGAAACAACACCAAGAATTTAAAGCTTTTAGCATGAAGTACCAACTTCTGGTACTTCAATAACCAACATTTTCCTGAACACATTTGACAAGTGTTTGCCTTGTCTATAACCACCTTTTACCCTTGCCCTCTCCAAACAGAGGGGAATTTCCTCCAGAAACAGCTACTCTTTATATTACCTTTCAGTCTGCCTACTAAGGTGATAAAGATGTTCTTAATACCTAAACATTAAGAGATACTCAGTGAGAAATGTAATCCTTCGCTGAGCAAGTAAAGCTACATTCCCACCCCCACACTATTGTCTTTGTATTCTTGCAGGTATTAAAAAATACATTTTCCTTTCCTACATATGAAATGTTGTAGCACTATTTTTTTGAGTTCAGTACATAAAACCAGAAAACTTATCTTAATATAAATATTGCTTATTTCACCTTTTTCCCCCCAGGCTTGTTTTATGGAAGATCCTGGACCTACCTGGAGTTCTAGAAAGAAGGAATTTTCTAGGCTTAAGTCTTTCAATAAATCCTCCTATCTATGCAACTTCAAAATGCAACTGCAGTTGACTACACTGCATTACACCTGTTTCCAAAGAAATAAGTGGGGAACTGTAAAGGATTCAGTAATTTCCCAGGTATTTTCTAGTATGCATGACACGACTGATTACAATTCTATTAACAGTCAAAAGATTACAGTAATTAACCACCAACTTTGACTCCAAAGTCCAACATTTTCTTGTAAGGTGCATGTAGCACACTTCCCTCTAATACCTAAGTTTTGGCAGTTAGAAATTTAAATTTTAGTCTGTTTTACAAGTTTCAAAGACACTTCTGTTATACCACAGTTACACAAAAACCCAGTCAAGTGAAAAGTGAGAGACCCTTCTCCAGGGAGCGAGAAGAGGAAAATGCTTTTGCACAAGTCAGCAACATGACAGACACAAGCATAATTTTAAATTGTGAGACTCTTAGTTTTAATTACTTTTTATGACTATGCTAGCAGTTCCAAGCAGCACTGATTTGATACAATGAAGGTAAGCATGTCACTTTTCTGGACAAGTCAGCCCCAAAGAATGGTAGTCCTCTTTTTTTACCCATCATGTCAAAAACAGTTAACTGCTAAAATATTTTCACAAGATAGTTTACTTGTAAGTTTTAACTTGTAGTTTTTCATACTTCAAATATCAGAGGTAAAGCTTCCCTGATGCTGACTATTTCTGTCTAGCTAGCCAGTGTATCATCACTTAAACCTCAATCCATTTTCAAAAACTAAAAAATACATATATTGAAAAGTACATATCAGCAATAAGTACTGTAGAAGAACTTGTGCTATATACAGTTCCAGAATTTACTAATATTATATCAACCATGAAGAAGAGATGTACAGAGTACCTTTAAATAGAAGTTTATTGAAAGATTCATGTTAGGACAATGAGCAAAGACTCTTAGAAAATAATTTTAGTCCAACAGAAAGAATACCCACTTCTGGCTGCAAATCTGCATTATGCATTTAGGGATTTTTTCCAGCTACAAAAATACTTAACTAGTCATGAGTAGATTAGAACACCTAGAGTTTTCATTTCATGTAGTTAAGATAGCAATGTCTGTATAGACTTGCATTTATTTTATTTTCTACACATTTTAGTAACATGCATTATATGAAAAGTAGTTTTTACCATCTGGCTTACAAGCTTGGAACAAAGAACTACATTTGAAAGAGTTCCAACAGTTTTAGCAAAATCTGTCACATTAAGAAGTGCAAAAATTAAACACTAATGTTTTAGCCAAAGACTAAAATATGAAACAAGCCCTTTGTGGTAAATATTTATTGCTGCAATTCAGAGATGTATGTAGAACAACAGCCATCAGTGTGAATTTAAAATAATTACTTCTGGTGACATCATAAACCATAAACTTGCACTCAAACCCCACCAAAAAGTTATCTTTGATTTTAAGAACTTCAGCACATTCTACATCAATCCAACTTCAAGCATTTTGACAACAACTGTATACAGAAGTATCATACATATTAAGCATCATCAACTGATCATCCACAACACAATAGCACAATAAAGGAGAAAAATGTTAAGCAAGTTATTGCCAAGTTACAGTAAAATCTATATATAAACAGAAATTAAACATAGAATACTTGATTTAAACCAAATAAATTCTAAATTTTACCTTTTCTGGATTGTAATATAAAGATTTCAAAGTGGTAAACAAGGGTGGGCAGCCTTTACTGAAGTTAACCCTCAGGAACTTATCCATTAGTTCTCTAAATTTTTCACCTAGAAACAAAAGTGTATTTGGTCAGTGATTCCAAGTGTTATATAAGCACAAATTTCTGTGCAACTCCCAATAATAAAGTAATTGAGAAACTACAATTAAAAGATTTTCTATTTCCTATTATTTAAGAACAGGATACTAATATGTTCCAGATTAAAAAAAAAATCCAAGTAAAATGCTTAAATTGCTGGTTTTTAGGAGACTGCTGAAGACACAGTAACAGTCCCCAAATGCGTAAAGGCCAGTAAAAATAGAAAGTACCAAGTGCTGGCTACTGAGGATATAGCAAAGGCTATTTAAACAAACACTGGAAAAATATAATGGTAAGAATGACTAGGCACTTGAACAGATTACCTTGGAGATCTTGTAAAAGCTCCACCATTAGAAGTTTTTATGGTTAAGTTAGACAAATGTATGTTAGGAATAGTGCAGATATAAATTATCCTGCTTTGAGGAAGAAGGATGGATGAAATGAACCCTCTACCTCTCTTCTAGTCCTATTTTTTAGGAGTTGGACATGAGTTCCGATGAGAATATGATTGTTTCTGGAATCAGAAACAGAATAGAAGACTGGGTTTCAGAAGGACAAGCACCGTATCAGAACCATCTTTATCAAAATATACTGGCAGAAAAAGAGAAGTCTGACTTCATTATGTTTTCAGATCAAAATTATAACTTGCCACTTCTCTGAAAAATGCTGTTTCAAAAACAACAACAAAAAAAAAGGCACACCAGGACTTCTAAGATTTTCAGTCAGGAAAACATAGTTGTCTTTCACATTCTTATTCCTATGATGAGAAGTGTTTGTTTTCAGTTATTTAAGTGTTGTGTTTTGGTTGTTTGCCTTTTAATTTTTATTTTTACAGCATTTGTTTGCTTTGCTTAGTGAAGTTACTGTATTTCACTGCCTACTCTGTTATGGACCTATCCAAGTCTTGGAACAAGGAAGCAGTATACATTGCCTAATGTCAACATACACAAAACTGTTGAAATTAATTTCAATTAATAATGCATTAACAAATCAGATTAACAATAGTTTCTAGATATTCAGAAAGTGAAGATACTACTACTTTCTATTTCCTCCAATTCTCAAAAGCCTACACCTACTATCAGCACTATTATGAGGCTAACAAAGCACCATGTCTTCCCTCGCTGTACAAAACCAAACTGCTGTATATAGAAACTCCTACCAACATATAACTGGACCATAAGCACATGCTTTATTACAGGTGGGTTAATTACAGCTTGCTTTCTTGCACCACAAGAAACTCCCTCCTACATGACCAAAACACCACCTCAGTTTCTTCTGTTAAATTATCCTAATTCAGAAGAGACTGAGGTAGTTTAGGAAAGCAAGATTCAAAATTTTATTATTTACAGAAAGCAGAACAGCTTTAATCAAGGTCTGACAAACCCAAAACATACAGCTAGGTAATCACTTATGTCATGAAGACAAGATCAAAGTTTAGACCAAGGCACAGAAAAGGCCTGACCCATCTTTCATTGGAACAGTGGATCAATTCATAGCAGCATAAATGAATCTAAACTTGGGATGGTGAGATGCCAGCTGCCCTCATCCTTCATCAGTCTGAAATTTAATCGTAACAGCCTTCTTCCACAAAAAGGTGGTTTCTATCTGGATCAAGGAGCTGATATGTATCAAATATAAGGTTACTGAGATGCAGCACAAGGTCTGGATAGGGCTGCTCTTTTCATACAAACCTGTATATTATTGTATTTAAAACAACTCTGAATCAGCCAGTGACCACACAGGCCTCATTTAACAAAAATAAAATTCTATCTTCTTGAAATCTGCAAACGCCTTTCTGTACAAGTTTTGTTTCTACACCTTCACATTTTACTATTAGCTTTTGCCAGCCAGATTTCTCATCTGTTGTACCTAAGAACACAAGAGATCATTTAGTGACTAGATGCAAGCCTAAACAGATCAAATCCAGTCTTGTTTCAGTCATGGATGTTTGGGAGATTTAAAACTTGTGGTTTGGTTATTCAGCAATTCTTCTCTGTTAAGAAGCACCGCAGAAAGATCGTGAGATTTTTCTTGAATGATTTAATAGTGAATTTTGCTTTCATTTACAGTATTTCTGTAACAGAAATAACTAATCCTTATTAACAAAATACTTTATTTAAATAAACAGTAGCTGTGAAACTACACTGCTAGATGTGTTAAGGTAGCCTACTGCAAAACATGCAGTGAAATTAAGTCAACAGCAAAACAGACTTACTAGAAGATGTGGGAAAGCATTTTGCAAATTATTTCCTTATATGCCACGTAAACAATTTTATTAACAAGAGAAAATGAATTACTTGTCACTTTCCAAATCTACCTAAACTGCCTTAAAATTTGCCCCTGACTCTAAACTGAGACACACAGGCTTAAGGCACAGGTGTTAACTTAAGGGCTAAATCTCTTATGAAGCAGTTACAGTCTTGTGATTTTACAGAGGAAAGGTATACACACATTCAGATTCCTGAGCAACTGCAGAAAAATGGACAGGCTGTGCTCTATAGCATTTAAATGTACAGAGTGCTCAGTATATGAACTAAACTAAAAACTAACCTCACAAAATTAAAAGCATATGCAGATATGCTGAAAATTTGCAGCTGAATTCAAGAATTTTGTGACACTTGATATTTAACTTAGGTACTTTTTTTTTTCCCAAAAGTTTTCAACTGGAGTTGCAGTTAGTCATCTACACATTAAGTGTGTATTTTTTTTTTGTGATTTAACTTCTCCTTTTGCTTTCCTTCTACACTGGAAGCTCACAGTTTTGTGTTAAAATGTATCCTCAGCTCTGGAGAGAATATGTATTTGTGCACAGTATTTCAAAACTGCTTTTGCAAGGACAGTCACTGCAAGAGCCTAGCTATAAATAATTTGTGCTACATATCACTGTAGACCTCTCTGGGAATTGTCACATGCACAAAACTAAATCCAGATGTAAATTATCATTAGCTGTAATATAGATATTAAAAGCATAGGGGTGTTATTCACACCCCACACCTTGAATTCAAGTGTAATTCAAATCCTTTTAACTTGCATCATGAAGAAAAGTCATGTACAAGAATTCTAACAATCTTCAAGTCTATACACCATTCTGTACTGTAGTTTTATCAATACAAACCACATATGCCTGTATAACCTTGTTAGAGCACACAAACTTTTTTCAACCAATTTCTAAAAAATAAGTAATTTTGTATAACTCCAAGAGAAATGCATTTGATTTGCATACATATACTAAAAGGTATTAGACACAATCAGCAGTCTCATGAAAATTTAAAATAAAGCAAAATAAAAACTATTACAGACAGATATGCAACTTGTTACCTGAGACAAAGTTTAAAGGTAATCTTCTAGGTGAAACTGCTCTGGGGTGTCTTTTACTAACTTCTTCATAAATCTGAAGCCTCTCTTCTAAAGTGCCTATTATCGGTAAATATAATAGATGTAAGTAACAGACAAAAATCTATTCTTCTAAGTCTTGTAATTTGTTGAGAATCTAGCTAGACTTCTTATACAATTTGGATCAATTTAAACATTTCCATTCCAGTTAAACAGTGCTGTGTAAAACTACTGCATACACACTGTACACACACCTGCCAGCATTAATCACTACGAATAAACTGCAAACAGAACAATTACCTTGCACATTCAATCATACAGTACTAGAGTTTGGTTTCTTTCAGCTACACGCTGTGCAGACCCATTCACACAGTGGTTTAACACTTGTAGCTTCAATTAACTGTTTTCCACTATGCATCTGTTTCAGACACACTTTGGGCATTCAGAAAAATATGCTATGTTTTAAATCATAGGTATACAAATAGCATACTAAATACAAGCATGCATTTAATATAGGTCCCCTGGTGGCAGCAAAGACAGGGCACAATACTGCCAGTGTAAAGTACTGAGCAACAGAACTCTTTATACCTTAATTTTTTAGTAGTTTTATTTTTTTTATATTTAATATTTTCTTCCCACTCCTCCCCTTTCCCCCATAATATGCTTTGGAGCTCCAATGTGGTCAGAACGTAAATAAAACTCATCTGTTTTGAAATGCCATTTTTCACATCATTCATGTAAATTTTGCTTAAATATTGTTAGATTCATCAAGCAATTTAAGTAAAACTGAATTCCCAGATATATACTGTTATAGTCTTTATTTAACAAATATATGTTTTCCTCTCAGAAGAAAAACAATTTATCTTGTCACTGAGCTCAGATGTTGGGGAAGGGGGGGGAATATGTTACCCAGTGGCTCCAAGAGACGTAGAATTCTAAGAGTTATACTAAAATAGTGTTTGGATTGGAACTAAAGCATATAAAAACCCTAACTGAAGTCACAAGTTGGAGCTCCAGAACTTACCATGGGGGAGGAAATAGTCCTAAGACCACCTAAAAAATAAAGTAGCATTATTAGTTTTATAAATTAGCACAGTTTTAATCTACACAGGATTTTTAATATGTCATACTATTGGACTGTTTCTTAGTTAAGAAACAAAATATTTTATCAATATATTTATAATAAACAGAATAATCAAGTTCCTGCGTAATTTATTGTCAGAAACAGTAATTATGATGTCCCAACTCTATGGATACACTAGGAAACCAAAGAGTAACACTGTTCTCTGTAAGTGTAACAAATGCAATCATCTCAATTTCCCAATAACAAGCCATAATCCCAGACATTATGAAAGGCAACTGTAAAATTTTCTAGAAGCTGGTTGAGAAACATACAGTTACAACATCTACAAGTAATATCCTTGTGTGCTTATGATTTATGATGTCATCAGAATAATTCCATTAAAGTTTCCACTAACTACTGAACAGTGAAAAACAAGGAAGCCATTCCTGTGTAAAAGGTAAACAGTTCGGGAAAGATACCACCGTAAAACATTTCTGGTAAGTTGCTGCAATATTGTCAGTTAATGAAAGAAAACATTAGCTATTTTCCTGGAAAGACAGAAGGTGAACAAGCAGTGGAATAACAAAAGTTTTATCACATATATCACATTTTTCTCCAAAGAACAGTCAGCTTTCAGGTAGGTTTTTTTTTTTGATTTGGTGTCGGTTTTTTTCCACAGATGGCCTATCTTTTAAAGGCCATCTAAAATAGCTACAATTATTTCTCTACATGTCCATAGAAAGACGTATCACCTAAACAAGTTTCAGAAAGACAGTTGTATGTTTCAGTACATGAGTCATCTGGCAATGAAACTATATAGGAATGAACTTGGAAATCAAATTGCAGTTCATGTGCAGCAAGACTAAGTTGCTTGTGAAAGGATGTTAGTTAATGCCACCTTTAGCTCCAAGAAGAAAGACTTGCTCTTAGTATTTTCATGCATAGGAGGTTTTTTTAGTGAATTTTATTCAAGGTTGGAAGGTACATAATTTTCTACCAAGTGAAGCTTTTTAACCTAAACCAGTAGCATATCAAACAGGAGTTTTAAGAATATCCCACATCACATATATTTTCATTGTGTATCTGTGTCTTAACTTACTAGGTTGTAGGGCCTTTTCCAAACCTTCATAATAATGCCAGTTCTCTGCATTGCGTTCAATTAATTCTTTGTATACTTCACCAGCTTCTTTCAGTCTTCCTAACTTCAGTAACATCTCTCCTAAAAACAGCACAGTAAAGAACCGTCAATTACATGAGAAAACACTGAAGGCTTGGGAGTAAAGTTTACGATATTATATGTATAAGATTAGGCTTAATCTTATGTAGAACCTTAAAAAGAAGCGTTATTTTCCAGAAGGCTTCTAAATATTGTGTATTAGAAGTGCTACTTGAAGCTTCCACACATGCAGCTCAACACAATTTGGAGCACTTAATCACAGAAACAAGCAACTCTTCCTTCCAGGACTCTAAAACGTGGCCATGTCACTTCCTAGGATATTTACCTACACCTATATTTTTTTGTACTAGCTAGTTTTATCACACAGGTTGGCTACTATTTTTTTCCAAGTCTGGCTTACATGGAATTAATTTCTTCACAGGAGCTTATAAAGTGTTTTCCAGACACTGATAACACACTAATGTTTTCATTATTAGAGCATCAAAGCTTTCTTCTCTTTATTCCCAACTCTGCCACCCAGTCAGCGTGTCAAGGTGGCCAGTAAGTTGGGAGCAGTCACAACCTAGCCAGCTGACCCAAACTAGACAAAGGGATATTTCATGCTATACACTGTCATAACTAGAAATAAAACCTATAGGGAAGGAGTGTTTGAGCAGGTGGCCGTTGCTTGGTAGACTGTGTATCAGTTTGCTTGTGGGAAGTGGAAAGTGATTGCCTTTGCATCACTTGTGTTATCTGTTTGCGGTTTTCTCGTTCCTCATTTCTTTGCTTAAGCTATCTTAATTTCACCCATGAGTCTTCTTGCTTTTGCTCTTTCTATTCTCTCTGCTGTCCTAACAGGAGATGCTGGAGGAAGTGAGCGAGCAGCTGTGCAGGGCTTACTTGCCTGCACCACGAACGTGCAAGGAAAGAGCAGAAGAATACATGGTATGACACTAATTGTGCATATTCAGAACTCAGTACTTCAAATCCATGGAACAATTGTGGGTTACTTTTAATCAAAAAAGTGATCTTCAGCAGGTCCATACAAACAGTGTGTTAAACTTAAGCAGCTAAGAAAAATATATTTCATGAGATTAAAACTGGGCTATACTTGCTCAGATTTACAGCAAAGCTATTCTAGTATATGCCAATAGAGTATCTGTTATTTCCTCTGTTCCTGTGTCAAACCAAGTTAAACTACCTGCATCCACTATTCACATTGGTAGATCAAAACTCGAGCACAAAACTGAAAATTTGGTGATACCAGTTTTCCCCTATAAGAATTGTCTGAAATAAAGGTAATTGCATGCTTTTTTCTTCTACTGCTTTATCATATCTGAAAGCTAGTAGCAAAACTTCAGAAAAAAAAGTTGCCCAAAGGAAGAGTGACTTACCTTTGATTTCTTCTACTATTAATTTATCACATATTTGCTTTTCATATGTCTCTATATGTTCTAAAGACTCCTGAAATAGATCTGCCTCTCTCATCACTTGATTTTGATATAAGATCAGTTCACTATATTCATAATCTATTTTATTAGGAGGAATCTGGGGGGGGAAAAGCAATAGGTTAGTTAACATTTACCTGTACCTCAACTGCGTGCAGTATTACAGAACACAAGATTCAAGCTACAGAATCCATCAGGTCTATTTACATACCCATCCAAACATACCAAGTGTAAAACTCCTACTACTCATGTTCAAATCATTCAGGACATCCTTTGATAAAGAATGGTTTAAACTAATCCTGTATCTCTATTTTTTCCATTACTCTGGTGAGCTAATTAAAAAAAAAAACAAACTAGAATCCCTCCCTTCTCTCATACAATTCAACAAAGGTCTCCGTATCTTTTCCTTCTGAAGGGCTCACGCACTCCATGATTTTGACCTAAGTTTCATAGCAGATTTCTGGGATATCACAACATTAATTTGTGGCATACCAAAAATTCTGTACCAAACTATTACCAAAGTGCAATGAACCACCCAAATAGTGACCATAGCTTGACAACTAGAATTTTCAGACAGAAAACTTGCACTATCTATTTCTAACCAAGTGTTCCCTGTACTACACTCTAATCCCCCACAAAGTACAGTGGGAAAGCATGCAAAGAGTGCCTTCAAGCAGCAGATAGTCACTTAGAGGTCTGCTGCCAGTTACATACCTAGGACTGTGGAAAACTAGTGTGTCACCTTCCAGTGACACATCAACCACTGAAACAATAGGACATTCAAAACCATTCCTTTCTAGGGATAATTTCCTAAATCATATTTAGGCAATAAGAAGTCTTGCCAGAGTTATAATTATTTCACACTAAACGCTATCCACAAATATACACAGATGCTACTTCAATTACAAGTAAATTACAAGAATTTCAGAGACCAATTGCAGTAGTCTGCAGACAATGCCCAGATCAGAACAAGTTTACTACATGAAATATGCTACCTAGATAGAAGTCATAGGAAAGACAGTTATAGCCTACACGATTATTTTAATAGAGAAGCAGCAGAGCTTGCTAAGTGTTAATGATTCTTTCCCATGACACTACACACTTGATTTCTTCCTGAGCAAGCAACACTTTAAAATCACATTGGTCACCAGTTTACTATCACTTATGTTCCTTGAGTAAAGGTTTTCCTCTATCTTCCTTAAAAATTAAATTTTGCATAGTTCTTTCAAAGACAAAACATTAAACTAGTTGAAATTAATACTCTCATTACAAAGAATAGTCTCAAACCATTACTCCCAGCCCTTCCCTAAGCACAGATGAATTCTGAGATTTAACCCTTCCATTTACATGCTCTATGCATTTTGAGAGACAGCTTTTACAGCACTGTGAATTTTTAGAAACAAGATATTGATAGACAAAAGTTCTGAAAGACAGTAACTAAAAATACCATAAAGTGTATGACTGACAACAAACATCAGTTTAGGGGCTGAAAATAACAATATTCAATAATTTTAGTGGCTGTTAGCATATCATAACAGATGATGGCTAATGGAACAAGACTACAGAGTCGGCAGGTAGCATGAAATCCTACTTATTTACTAAAGTATACTGTCCTCTATCTGCAGCTCCATCTCCCCATGTTAAACATTACAATTCACTAATTAAAACACTGTTACCTGGAAAGCCTTTTTAACAGCTTCACAGAACTGACACATGCAACAGGTTTATGCATTTAAGTTTTCTTCCTGCTTATCTTTACTGCACAACCACAAAAATGAAACTGCAGAGCACCAATTTAGTTCTTCCTCCTTCACTTCCCCTGTTAAAAATATCCTTCCCTCCAATACATGTCTAAATTCCACAAGTAGAATAGCTTTTTGTCATATCATGAATTAGTTTTTAGGCCTCCAAAACAGATTGCCCCAAAAACCCTTAAAAGCATATACATAAGAAATAGATATCAACTAACCTTCCTGTAACTCTTCTGGCTTGATAGGACTAATAAAACAAATTATGAAATGTCAAATCAAGTGTCAAATCACCCTCTCACACATATGGCAAATCCACAGGAAAGATACCATGCTTACTTTTGCCCCATTTAAAAAGCCATTTTAAAAAGCCATTTTAAGGAAAGTTTCTAAAAAATTTTGAAATCTCATTAAATTAATGAGGATTTAAACACTCAATTCATCAGAAGGTAAACAATTTATAATCTGAATAGTCAGACTGTCCTATAAAGGCTAAGGTTTTTTCTATGTCATTGTTATAGCTGCACAACACATTTGCTCCTCCCTCCCCCCCACGCTGAAGTTATGATTCTTGCACACAAGATATCCAACTTTCTCTTGAACTCACTTCTGCTGTTTCAGAATAAAATTCTTCCTCTCCTGAGCAAAAAAAAAAAAAATTCTTTACAACTGTAGATGCCCTAACATAACTGTCACTGAAACAATGTGACAAGATGCAGCCAAAACATACCTAAGAGCAGACCCCCAAAACTCCAGAGGTTTTCTGTCCATATCTGTAATTGTGGGCCTGATGCAGAAATTAGGAATAAAATAAAAATTAAGAATAAAAATTTTGTTCTGGAAAAGAAGAAAGGAAGAGTGGGACATACAACAGTAAAACAAATTGCATAGTTGTTTTACACCTTGCTTCCCAAAATTTATATTCTTATGTGAATCTTAAATCATTTGATGTCACTTAGCACAGGGTGTTCTACTTCCTGCAGTGATGTCTGTATTCAACCTCATAACCTGATTTTTTGACCAGAATATTGTGCATCTGGCTAATTTACAGCTTTCAGATGAAAGAATGTTGATCTGGACACACCAAGACAGAAAATTCACTACTTCTAATGATAACTCAGCCAGCAGAATAAAACTGTTAGCAATAAAAAAGTGATTTATCATTGGAATTTCTCCACTTCCTGCCACTACTTGCTCCACTAATCAATCCTCCTAGCTATCATCCTCCCACAATTCAGTATCAAAACTGTACTAGAGTCACCTAAGTTGCTTCTGCTTACAGCAAACAATCTCTGCAGAATCTCTGCCTTTCACTACACAGCATTTTCTCTAGTCTTCTAATCTTCCCACATCGTTAATTTCTTAGCTTCTTAAATACAGAGCCTTCAGTAAGTGCTGACCTCATTAATCAGTGCGCTATAGAGGAAAACCCTCACTTCTCAGAAATAAGGGTGGGGTTTTTTGCTTTTCACCCATAAGTCTGCCCCAAGAGACAATTTTATACTAAGCTAACACAATCTAACTGCAGCCTGGATCAACAAAGGCAGTCCACTTCCCACTATTATTCCCCTTCCTCTTTCCCCTCTCACCTAACAGTTGTTCAGTTCAGCCAATCAATCCTTCAAAAAAACTGTGATTATTTTTCTGTCACTTCAGCTTCCTCAACCAGCCCTCCACGAGTCAACCAGCACTGCATAAGGAAGCAGTGGGAGCACACAGGAAAGAGACTGCTGGTTTTGGCAACAGCTTGAAGCTAAAATAGCTCCATTAGTTTGCAATATTCCATCTTCAGATACTCACATGCAATCACTAAAATGACAGTTCCTCGATCGTTTTAATTTTGCTGCTTGGTTTTGGGTGTGTTAATTCCCAGCTGACTAGACAGAGCTGCCCAAGTAACCCAAGTAAATGAGTACAATCACCCTACATCATTACTGACCAATGATTCCGAAAGCAGCACTTCACATAATACATTAATGTTCTGTTTCTTATTAATTAAGAATAACAGTAAACAGCATCAGGCCTAAAACAGATTGCTGTAAAACTCAGAGCGATCAGTGTCGAAGATGCCCATGAGTGATTTGGAAATCCTCCAGTCTTTCAACCCTCCTTTTAAACCCTGAAGAACACCCTCTCATCAGTCACATGCAATATTCTACCAAGTCAGTCCCAGAGGATCACCCATTGAGTTGGATTGCATACAAAGTACAGGGCAGGAGATTTACAAAGTAAAGCAAGCAAGTTTACCTCCTCAAAGATGAATGGAGTATCCTGACTCACCAATTTTTAGGAGCAGGACTGTTAAATATCCAGAGACCACACAAAGAGTACATCGGGGGACTAGTGTAGGAGAGCCAGAGCATGGCAAATTTGAGCTGCCATTTTGCTTGGGCTCTCCCGACTGCTCCGGACACAACAAATTCTCTCTTCCTGTGCTTGGGGCTCTACACTAGCCTGTACTCATCATGCATCTTGCAAATAGTCTTGTGCTTTGCTGTGCAAGAGAAGTGAAACTAATGTGGTCATCCTTATTTTTAGTGTTTTGGGGGAGAAAACATGATACACCACTTAACTGCCTCTCGGCTTGACACAGCTAACATCAATAAACTCGTGTTGTCCCAAATTTATAGCTTATTTCTACCCTTTGATGCTTAACCAGCTTTTCTATCATGTGTCTGAGGCTGGTATTATGCTCATCAACAGCTAAGCAGCTCGTTGCTGAAGAACAAACCATATTCCTATTTATGGAAGTTTCCAAAATATTTCCAGTTTTCCTAAAAAGATGGCATCAGAGCTTGAGATCTTCTCATTATTTCCTTTTTTTAGGGTGAGATTGTGATAACTTGCACAGCAGACTCAACCGATTCAGTATATTTGTCTATGGCAGATGGTATTTAAATCTGGCTTAGTCACTAGACTGAAGAGCATAATATCATCATGACTGGCCTCAAAGAAACATATTTATATACAACCTTTTAGAAGGGACACCACTTTGTTTTTCTCTATGGGGCCAATACCAATGCTAAGCCCTTTTAATCTTAAGGAAGCTCAATTTTCAATTTTGTTTTTAATTCTTCTCCCTACCCCCCCCCGGTTTGCAGTTTCTCTATTATATATTCTTTGATTCAAACAGTCATTTCAACACTGAATGCAGATTAGGCTCTGACAATTCATTCAAGAGCCATAACTTCCTGATTATCAAACATTCACAAAAGATGATCCAGTTTTCTTTTTAAAACTTACTGTTTTCAGTTTTCATTTAACACTGAAGTTACAACTCTTCTGAAGTTATATTGTGTCCAGTTCTGGGCCCCTCAGTTCAAGAAGGACATAGAACTTGAAGAGTAGTCCAGCACAGGGCCACAAGATGATTAAGGGAGTGGAACATCTTCCTTATGAGCAAAGGCTGAGGGAGCTGGGTCTCTTCAGATTGGGAAGAGGAGACTGAGGGGTGACCTCATTAATATTTATAAATATGATAGGGGTGACTGTCAGGAGGAAGGAGCCAGGCTCTTCTCTGTAATGGCCAGTGATAGAACAAGGGGCAACATAGGAAGTTCCATGTGAATGTAAGGAAAAACTGTTTCACTGTGAGGGATCACTGGAACAGGCTGCCCAGAGAGGTTGTGGAGTCTCCTTCTCTGGAGACATTCAAGACCAATCTGGACATGATTTAATCTAGGTGATCCTGCTCAGGCAGTGGAGTTGGGCTAGATAATCTTTCAAGGTCCCTTCCAACTCCCAATGTTCTGTGGTTCTGTGAACCATCAAGCTACCTGGCTTTCAATATACTTTGGTCAAACAAAGAGTGTTATCAAGACAAGCACACATCCCTCCTAACAATTAATTTCCTTTCTTACAATTATTCCCATTCTGGCTGTGTAAGATGGTGAATGTAGTTGTCAGAAAGAACACAAGATTTTTTTTGGGGAAACAATCACAATCAGGTAATATCTTATTACCTGTACCCACTTCAAGCACATCTCCCAAGCAGAACGCATCTAATAACATGTTTGGGTTGGGTTTTTTCCCTTCCTTTCTGTTACAGAAAAAAACCCAACACATCAACTGTGTTCTGTTACTGTTAACTCAGAACTAAAATGCCTTAATTAACAGAACAGGCAAAGGAGGGAGTGTCTCAGAAAAGGTTATACTTTGATTGTAGCACTTCATTTAATCCAACAAGTTTCAGTGACACCAAATCTTCTCAAATAAAGAATTTTCAAGTATGCTTTCATGGTACTTTGACACCAAGCACTGCTTTTAAGTGCATAATATACAGATGCAGACAAAAGCAACTAAATAGTATATTTTTAACATGCCCTTTGGAGTTCTAATGGCATGCAGATAATGGAAGAAGAGAGGGAAAATATGCACACCCAATACTAAAAGGCATTATCTGAAGTTTCACTGACTTACAGGGACAGGATCATCACAGGGTTTTTCTCAGCCAAGTCTCACAAAAATCAAGTTACTCAGTTGTTCCCCATCAGTCAACCTTTATATGCTCAACACTTACAGGCTATTACATAGGGAGAGTACTCCTGTATAGTTTGCATCAGCTAAGCTCCTAAAAACCTTTTTGCTCAAAGCAGAAAGCCCCACTAAAAATTTATTTCTTCCTATTCTCAACTGGTTCCTAATTGGTTTTTCTTCATTACAAAGAACTAATTCCTCAAATTCTGTCTCTCACACAGAAAAGGTTCTTTCCAGAATAGGAAGTCTTACCTGTTGGGTTTTCCTAAACTCTTCAAGTAGTTTTAAGGCCATATCATAATCTTTTAGCAAGTGGTATGCAATAGCATATCCAATCCAGGAAGCCCGTTGTGTGGGGCGAAGCTGAAGTAGCTGGTATCGTGTCTCCTTCAGCAAAAGGAAAGGAATTAAAAAAAAAAATCTTAAAGTTACACATTCATAATTACCTACCACTACAATGGCTAATATTCCAAGAGATTTCTTAAAAGTCCTAAGCAGTTTTTGAAATTCTAACAGCATGGGGAAAAGTAGAACATTTGTCTCAAATCTGGGGGGCTAAATTCCCAATATAGGAGTCATGGCACAAAGCACAAAAATCTCCATTTATTGCTACACAAACAGGTGTCATTTTCAGAGGTACCTCTTAAGGGCCTAAATTATTTCCAAAGCTTTGAAATCTCAAAGGTATTTCCTTTAGAAAGGATGAGCTCACAGCTACTAAAAATTCCCACTCTCCTCACAGGTCCTCATACTTACAATGCTGCAGTTTCTCTGACCCCCTTCCCAAGACACGTACCTAAGGCCAGTTACTCCCTTTTCCTCCATTAGCAAATTCAACATGCTCAGTGAGGATGACAAACTAATACTGAAGCTCACAATCCAGTTGTCTACTTCATGTGAAACAGAGGACACAAGAAGAGTGGGACTTTTCCCTTTCACAGACAAATCAGTTAATTTTAAACCATTGGTTCTTTCAATAAATTTTAGGGTTTGATTTATGATAAAAATAGGCTATCACGCGGCAGCTTCCCCCATATTCAAGGAACTGAGATAGCATATTTCTCACAAAACCCACCATCAGTACACACACCCAAACCACCATTTGCAGTAATTCGCAACAGCACAGTGAGCAGTCCTACCTGCTTAGTTTTATCTTTTTTATTATATTAGTGGAAAATTAGTTGAAGTAAGTTTTACAAGGTGACCCACAAGTCAAATTTTACAGAGTAACTGTACTTCTGTTCAACATTATATGGAACTTTGCGGCAATACCTTTATGCGCTTACTTAAACAAGAGCTTGAAACACTTTCTACTTTAAAATAGCAAAACCAAGTAGCAATAAAATTGCAACAATAAAAGACAATAAAGGAAAAGAACAGCAACAGAACGCTAATTCAAAGAGAATACTTACTCTATATCCTTCTAAATCCCTCATCTGAATCTGCAACAGAGAGAGATCTCTCAAGATCTGTAGGTTATCTTTATCTAGCTTGAGCGCATTCCGGTAACACTTGATGGCTTCATCGTATTTCTTATCAGAACGCTGCAAGAGACCATAGACGTGCCAACCTAATGCACGTTAAGGAAGATGCATTCACAACTTTGAGAAAGTAACTGCAGTGCATTTGTTAGAGACCAAACAACTTGACATCTTCCTTGAAGATCGGCATCCTTTAATTATTATTTTATAATTGACTATTGACATAAATTCTAAAATATTACATGCTTCCAAATACACAACAGTCTCATTTAAAAAATATTCTGTTAAGGCACATTCATTACCACACCACCCCCCAAAATAACACTGTAATATAAACTATATGAACTCCACAAGATGCAGAAAAGCTGCTCCTAGAGATGTAATCACAGTATATATTTTTACTCCTAGAAATGTCTCATTCTAACAATAGAAGTTTTACTTTTCTGACTCGCCTACCCGCAACTTCAACTAGTGTCCAGATTTGACAGTACAGGGCAAGTGCAGAGCTACACCTCATGCACCGACAAAGAGAAATCTTAGTATTTCGGTGTTATCTCTAATTTCCATCAGTAGTGCGTCATTTCATTAGACTTCTCTCATACACATCCTTTTTTATCCTGGGAAGATTCTGAACGCAAAGCACGAAACCAACACGTCATAGCAATGCATTACATCATGCTTTTGCATCAGTCTCCAAGAGTCATATTAAAAGGAAGTTTACATGACATCATCTACCTTTTGCTACTCCAGGTTACAGGCAGCTGAGACAACATCCTCCACAGTAGTAAATCTGAGTTTACTCTGATTTTCAAACTAAAATTAGCTCAGAAGTTCACTCAAAGCTCTCCAACGTGCCCATGAAGCAGCAAAACACATCACTCTTGGGGAGAGGTATACAAGTCCTCTTTCTGCTTCCACATAACATATAATGCACAGTGTTAACAGGCAAAGTATTTCAGAGTTCTTATGCTACTGATCTGAGACAGAAGCCAAGTGCTGCTTTAAAAATGCAATTATTACTAAACTTTTATCTTAAAATTCAAAAAGGCACAAAGAATTCAATGGGTTAACCCGCTCAAATTAATCAAAACAACTATGAGCCTACGAGGAAACTTATGACCTGAAATAAGTTCTAGAGGCACCGATCCCTCTGGCAATCAGTGATAGAGCCCAAGAAAATGGTAAGAAGCTGAAACAGGGAGGTTTGGGTATGCTATTAGGAAGAAGTTCTTTATTGAGAGAGTGGTCAGGCACTGGAACAGGCTCCCCAGGGAAATGGTCACAGCACCCAGCTTACTGAGTTCAAGAAGCATCTGGAAGATGCACTCAGTGCCATGCTCTGACTTGTCTGGTCCTGTGTGGAGCCAGGAGGTGGACCTGGTGATCCTTATGGGTCCCTTCCAACTCAAGATATTCTATGCGAATATGCAAAGCAAGTTTCTAAAAGATGTAAGATGGCAGCCAAAAGAAGACTTGTGAGAATTAAGTCTGAAGGAAACTTGTAATGTGCAAGCAAGAGACCCTTACCCACATTTCTATGTGAACACCGAAATACTTTTGGCTAAGTGAAGCATATAAAGCTCTGTATCTTTGAGACTGCTAGCAGAGCTGTTATGACGATTTAAGGTTAAACAGCAAAGAGGAACAACATCTTGGATACAGTGACAGAGGTTGGGCTAATACTGCTACTTCTCTGATTCAGGTACTGGAGAGATGGAAGTTAAGTGTAGCAACTCCCTCAGAACTACAGATGTTTTAGCTTCTCACCTAGAACAAGACAATTCAGTCATAAAAAGAACTTACGTGCACTTTAACAATATATTTAGACTAAGATGATGCTTTGAGTAATTTAATCAGGCATCATTACCAATCCTGGATCCAACTGGTAATCTGTCTTAATCTTTCATACATGAAGAGAATAACCACCTGACTCAAAATAAGTGCATACAGTAATCAAAATCAAGAAATTTAAGAGGCAACACAAGCCAAGAAATAAGTGACCAGACCATTACTCAAGTTCCACCCAAATATGAGTCAGAATTTGTTTGCAGTTTTAGAAATCAATTTCAGAACAGCCATTTTCCTCCAAATCTCATGTTTTGGAACTGCAGAAAAATTAAAGTCATCTACTCCTCAATTTCTCCATAAGTCAGAACATTTAAGTGAGCAGCTGTATTTTAAACACCCTCTACAAGGTGCTTTTTGAAAAGCACAGAAAATACACCAAAAGCACTTTCAAGAAAATAAGAACAAAGACATACTGAACCTGCTTGAAACCAGCTACTGAAATAGGGTGACTTTCACTAACTGTTGTGAGTTGGAAGGGACCGTGACAGATCACCTAGCCCACCCCCCCTGCCCAAGCAGGATCACCTAGATTAAATCATGCCCAGATTGGTCTCAAATGTTTCCAGAGAAGGAGACTCCACAACCTCTCTGGGCAGCCTCTTCCTGTGCTCTGTCACCCTCACAGTGAAATAGTTTTTCCTTACATTCACATGGGACTTCCTATGCTCCAGCTTGGACCCATTGCCCCTTGTCCTATCACTGGCCATCACCAAGAAACCTGGACAGCTCTCCTTTTAACCAAAGGACAGGCACAAAGCTTATACTGAACAGGAAACCTCTCAAGCTTTGCATAGGTAGCACTGAGGATCAATAGGCCTTCAGGCTTCCAACAGAATTTCATGACTTTCAAGTTGCAAGCCTTTGGAAAGGATGTAGAAGAAACCTTTAATTAAAAGCTCTCCCTCAGATAGTAGTTTCTCATTGGTTAGTACATTCTCATCTTAACTCTCCCCACCTACTGGAGCCTCACCATAATGAGGTTCATATATTTGTAAAGTGACATGATATCTTATCAGGTGCTCTTAAAGTGTGGTAATAATGACAGAGGTTTCCTACTTCTTTAGAATTTACCAAGCAATGACAATTCAAAGCACTGCGACAAACCCAATTCCTAGTCTGGAATTAATTCAGTATCCTCAATCTTGTGTTCACCAGAGAAGGAATTCTACATAGAGACTGCTCAAAGGGATTCTCTGTAGAGCTGTAACAATACACTCTAAAGCAAAGAGTTGGAACTTCTCACTTTGTCAGAGCCAGTTCTATAGATGCAGCTTAAAAAACCCAAACAAGCATTTGTACCTAGGAGGAGTCCAATGAATTTACGCTCTCTCTGAATTCAGAAAACAAAAGTGACTGTAGTGTTCTCAAAGTAAGCCAAACTTAACCAGTCAGTAAAACAATGATAAAAATACACTAAAACCCATTAGAAAGTTTTTAAAAGCTCTGTAGGAAGAAGGTTCATTTGACCACCCCCCACCCACCAATTTAGATCTGAAAAAGCAGAGAGATCCCTCCAGCATTTGTACAAATCTCTTCTGGGCAGTTTTAAGAGTCAGCATGTATTGCAGACAAGAATTAGGAATACTGATCAACCCCACCCAAACTTTTAGGAATCAGAGTCCCCCAAAACTTTTCACTAACTCACACAGACTCTTTTGCTCCCTGAAGTGAAGTGTGAGATTAGGTTAGAGGCAGATTAGAGCTGCCTGGGCATTCCTTAGGTGTTCAGCTTTTAAGATCAAGAAGGTAGAAGTTACTGTTGATTGTTCCTCCAGTAACTCTGATAAAGCTCTACACATAAGGAGGTTATTTCCAACCTCCAACTTCCTAGAGGTTTGATGCAGGAATGGTGTAGACAGCCATCCCTTTGCCCCAATCCAATGATACTGAAGGAAGGGTTGGGGTTATTTTACATGTAATAATTTTATATTTTATGGCAACTAAAATGGTGAAGGGTCTGGAGAGAAAGTCTTATGAGGAAATGCTGAGCTCCCTTGGTTTGTGCAGACTGGAGAAAAGGAGGCTGAGGTGAGACCTCACTGCAGTCCGTGGCTTACTGACATGGGGGAGCAGAGGGGCAGATGCACATTTCCTCTCTGGTGACCAGTGACAGAACCTGATGGAATGGTACAAAGCCAAGATAGGGAGGTTTATGTTGGATATTAGGAAGAGGTTCTTTACTGAGGGGGTGTCTGGGCACTAGAACAGGCTCCCCAGGGAAATGGTCACAGCACCCAGCTTGGCTGAGTTCAGAAGCATCTGGACGATGTACTCAATGACATGCTCTGACTTGGCTGGCCCTATGTGGAGCCAGAAGTTGGACCCAAACCTCATGTGTCCCTTCCAACTCTGGAAATTCTATGAACCCAACTATTTAATGGGAAATTTGCCCTGTAACACACAATTCAAATATCTTACTTGGTCTGTATATATTCTGTGCAAATCTGAAGTAGTGTCCTACCCGTAGCTTGACAAACGGACAGCTATTCCCAAAGCTCATAGGTAGCTGGTAAATATTTCACAAGTATAAACTTTTGGAAGACAAGCTTAGAACAGAGCAGAAGTCATCAAGTCAGTAGACCTAAACCATTCCATAAAATATAGTGTCAAAATAGGTGTTTTCATAGCACCTCCAGACTGAATTGCTTATAGCTCTCCTAGAAAGGATAGAACTTCAGAAAATATTTCAAAAGCTGCACCTATTCTTTGCAAAAAGGTCATACAGTCTTTCTAAGAGAAAAATCTAAAAGGCATTTTTCTTTAAAATTCTGCAAAACTGTAAAAAGCAAAAAACTTTTTAAAAGTATTTGATTACCGATTAATAGTCCCTGTACACACCTTGAGACTTTATGTAGACCACATTATGTACTTCACACATATATACTGATACAGCAAGAAAGTCATACACACTGAAGTATTAACTCAAAGCAAAGAGATCAGGTTTTGTGTTGCAAAGGATACAGACATGACTCTTCACATCATTACGGAGTCCTTTACGAACAAATTCATAGGCTTCCTCCTTCTTTCCTAAGCAGTTCAAGGTCAGTCCTTTCATTGCAAGCGTCTCTGTAAGAAATATCATACACTTATGTTTCTGACTTCCCATATGCCAGTTTCACAGTGCAGATACCCTTTGAAGTCATTACACAGTGAAGTTCCCCATTAAAGGTTAAATTTAGATCAGGACAGCAGCCTAGCACAGCTGAAAACTGTTACATGGAAGCATTTCCCTTCTTGAAATTGGTCTAAAAGACACTCCTGCAGAGGAGTATCATACAGAGGTGATGAACACAGACAACAGAAGCATTGTTAATTACAGAATACATTTAACTGGCTTTAAAATTGCTTTAGCTTAACTCCTTTAAAGAGCTTCTTAGTATGTGTGAAAGCTCCAGAAAAGCGAACACGAAAAAATGTATTAGGTTATGTCCTAACACAAGAAACACATCTGTCATGGCCAGCTCCACTTACAGGTTGCTTACAAAGAATTACTTAAGAAAAGCATGCTTCCTCCTACAGCATTTTGCTGATAAAAGACTTTCTCAAAGTAGTAGAATTTTAATCAACACTGAGGCATATGATTCCAAATAATACACTGTTCTGACTACTGCTCCTTCTCTTCACCCATTCTTCAAGTACAACTGCAAGAAACAATTTAACACATGCACTGCACGTGAAATCTGTTCCAGATTCGTGTTTCATTTTTCTGCTAAAAAGAGAGACCATTTAGTTTTTGGTTCCTGCCAGAAAATTAGTCACATTTTTATCATCATATTCTGATTTTCCTCCATTTTCCACCTTTTCCCCAGTATTAATGGCAACAGCTCATCATCTCAATATCAGCCATAAAAGCAGTTTGAAGTTTCATCAATAGATTTCATTTAGCACTTTTTTTTTAAAAGTACACTTAAAAGGAATTGACCCAAGATGAGCCAAGGTTTTTGTTTTTCTAAGTTATCCTACATCCACATGGTAATCACAGAAAAGGCTAGAACAATACCTTCCCTGTAATATCAGGAAGCTCACAAAAGGAATATTCCCATTTTGGGAAGGAGGGCAACCAGGGAGATGACTGTCCAGCCACAGCAATCCATCTGTTTGTCACCTTCTCACTAAATTTCTCAAATTCCTTGTCTCTGAAGCTAAATGTGACAACAGTGCAGCTTCCCATCAGATCATTTCATTGGCTTAGTTCTGCTTCAGCTGTTCATTCCAGGCTTTGCTCCCAAGCTTCAAAGCCATTAGTGGCTCAGAGCCCAAGTAGTATGTGGACTGCCAAAGCAGCCAGTTGTCCTGGAAAGGTTTAAGAGGCAGCAGGAGCAGAAAAAAAACCCAGATATATACTAAGAAGTTATAAAAACACAAGTGCAGGCAGAAACAAATGGATTAGGTCAGAGTTGGACAAGCCTCTCTAGCTTTGACACAACAAGAAAAATGTTCTTTTATCTCTAGGGAAGTAATGAAGACAAAGACACAGCAGACACTGATAGAAGCACAAAAAAGATCAGTCAAGTGTTTTTCTGAGATTTGACAATGTAAAATAGGAAAATAATTTTACTAATGCAGTACATGCACACTTAGGTTACTTCAACAGCAAACAAACAAGAAAAAACACTGTATCTGAAGGAAAGAAAAGTATCTGAACCATGGAACTGAAACCCTGTAATACAGTAAGACTAAAGGATCATATTGAGGATCAAGTTTGATGGATGTAAATAGAAGCAACTGTCCCATTTCCTGCAATATTTATCAGGATCTCCAGATTCTGTCTTTAGCTTCAAGTCTTAGGAGCAATAGTACTACACCTAACTTTGCTCCTTGGAATTAGCACTTTGGCATGCATTACAGAAAATTTAGGGTATGAACTTGACAAAAGAAGGGCAAGATTAATTAACAGAATACTTTCATGTAACATTAAAAAAAAAAAACACGCTGGGCTCACTCTTAAATAAGAAAAGCCCATGCTAACATCCTGACCCAGAAACCTAGAAAGGCAACTTACTTGGAAGCTTCAAAGTGTGCTTCCACCATACATTTTGATCTTCACCATCCACCAAAGGAGTGATTGACTTAGCTAAGGTGGAAATTTGGTCTGAATGCATAAAAACTGAAAATTCAGAGTAATTGTTCAAACACAAAAGTCAGAATCCTACTCAGGAACAGACTACTTTCTCAACAGTATACATTTGAACTCATCAGGAAAAAGAAAAAAAAAAAAGACTTGAGCCTGCAGTTACCTCCATGTTCAGCAAATTTTGGGTTAGAGAGGATCATCTTGCAGAACTTTAGTCCATTTTTGTACTGTTTCTGTTCGTAACATTTCTGAAAAAAAAAGTTAAGAGTACCATCACTTAAATTAATTCCAAAACAGTATCTTAACATAGTATAACAGTAGTTCTTTACATTAAGGTATGGTAGTCAGATCACTGACAAGCTCTAGTTGAATATGACTCATTGTAGTGTTCTGAATGCTGAAGAAAGGCACTACCTGTCTTCATTTATAAACAGCCAATACTCTACTTCATGAGCTTTTTATAGAAAGTATCATAGAATCATAGAATCATAGAATTTTAAGGCTGGAAATGACCCCTAAGATCATCTGGTCCAACCATTAATCCATCGCCACCAAGTCTACCCTTAGACCATGTCCTCAAGCACCGCATCTACCCGTCTTTTAAACACCTCAAGAGATGGGGACTCAACCACCTCCCTAGGTAGACTGTTCCAGTGCTTGATGACTCTCTCAGTAAAGAAGTTCTTCCTAAAAGAATAATTCCTTTCCAACAGAAATAGGAAAGGCACGTACAAATGTCCACTTCAATTCAGAAATTCTTAAAATAGCATAGTTATAAATCATGACTCAAGACAACTTTTGAGAGGTTGAAGAGAAGAGACACTAACTTCAACATCCTATTTCCCTGGCCTCTTGACCTGCCAGATTAAAAAGTTTCAGTCAGAAGACTTTCAGGAAGAGAGAAACCATAAAGCAGGACAGAACCACTATAACCTCAAAATGCTATACAGTTACCCAGAAATGGAGAATTTACCTGGGTGATAAAAAAAAAAAAATCTAGCTGTAACAGAACAGTTAAGGGCTACCTTTGGATTTATTCAGGATACCACTTACCTAATCATCAGATAAACTGGCAAACAATGCAATTCAACTGTGGGAACACAAATGGGGAATAAACCCCACCTAAACATGTGACATGTGTCTCTTTTACAGAATCACAGAACATTAGTAGCTGGAAGGGACCTAGAAAGATCATCTAGCCCAAACCCCCTGCCCTAGCAGGATTAGCTAGATTAAGTCACACAGGAACATGTCCAGATGGGTCCTGAATGTCTCCAGAGAAGGAGACTCCACAACCTCTCTGGGCAGTCTGTTCCAGTGCTCTGTCATATTCACGGTTAAAAATGCAGGGGTTTGGGTTTTTTACATTCACATGGAACTTCCTATGCTCCAGCTTGGACCTGCTGGCCCTTGCCCTATCACTGGCCAACACTGAGGAGAGCCTGGCTCCGTCCTCCTGACTCTCACCCTTAATATATTTATAAACATTAATGAGGTCACCCCCCAATCTCCTCTTCTCCAAGCTAAAGAGACCGAGCTCCCTCAGCCTGTCCTCCTAAGGAAGGTGTTCCACTCCAACTTGGTGGCCCTGCGCTGGAGTCTTTCAAGGCATTCTATGTAACTTCTGAAACTAAGGGGCCCCAGTGAGGTCTCACCAGAGCAGAATAGCAGGGGAGAATGACCTACCAGCCAGAGAATGACCTCTCTTGACCTACCAGCCACGCCCCTTCTAATACACCACAGGATGCCATTGGCCTTCCTGGCCACTGGGGCACATTTCTTTTTAAAAGACATTACCTGATGTCAGTAATATTTTAGTAATTTATTACTGAGCACTATGCTGATCATTTCAAAACAAGCTTACTTAAGCCAGTTAAAGGCATGCTTGAACATGAAAATTATTTATGGTCATTTAAGTTTCTTAACTTCGAGGCAGAAAAAAAAAAGACAGGATTAGTTTGGCACCATTTTCAGTTAATAAGGTGTATTGTCCTGCTGTTATTCAGGCAGCTATTCTCAGGAAAAACTACAGCATTTCAGTTACGTGCTTGTGTACTTCCAAGTGTCTCCTGCAGATAACCCCCACTCCATCAACTGTCCACAGCAGAGGTTCCATGTTAAATTAATGCAGAGTGTAATAACTCTTCTGCAGACACATTGCTTCCCAAGGTCAAAGCAACACAGAAACATGCCTATTCTCTCTTTTGGGTAATTGGCTACCGATGCCAAGAGTCCTCCCGCAGCCTGTGTGACAAAGGACATAACCACAGACAGTTTCTAAATTTTTGTTACTTGAAATTGAATACACTTGCAATTAACCATGAGTAAGTGCAAACTAAATCACAGAATTTGGGTCAGCAAGAATCTTTGAGGGTCACCTAAATTACCCCTTAAAACAAAGGAGAGTTAACCTTGATAGTAGATCAGGTTGCTCTGGCTGGCTGACTTCTGTCAGGATGGCCAGGGATGGCCAGGGAGATCCCACCAGAGGAAAGCACTTACTCGATGGCAATTAACGCTTAAACAGCAGCAGTGAAAAAGCTTTGGTATCTTTAACCTGAGAACTAGTTTCTACATCTTCATCTGAAATACCTCTAGCAAAACTAGCTACAAAAAAATACCTAGCTACAAAACTGACACTGCCCCAGAGGGGACTCCCAAATTTTTGCTTTCCCTCCAATCCCCTCAACACAGGATCCTTAGTGTCATTTTCAGAGAATCATAAGAAAATACCAACTATGCTCTAAGCGTGCTTTCTAAAATTATTCAGGTAAGCCTAAAGTATAACAGAATAGTGAACACCCATCCACAAGTCTAGAACTCTTGTGCCAACGAATCAAACCCAAAGCATACAGCAGCGCTTAACCACAGAGCAGAAGGTATTTGAGCATTCACTTAAAATACATTAACTACCTAGAGAAATGGTATCTATTATAAGATCAAAATGTAAGAATAAGGATAGAGTTCAGTCTCAGGACTAGAATAAGACTTGAACTTAAGAGAATTATAGACAAACTTAAGGTTTCTGGAAAACAAACAAGATCACTTCTTCCAAAGGCCAACAGATGGCTGGAAGAGTGACAGTTGCTTGGCTTGCTGATGGACAGCCAGCAGACTACTTGCATTTGTCAATAAACAGGTGAGCCCAAAAACAGGCACAATCCACATTTCTTGGTCAACAGCTAGTTACTAGACAAAATGGGGGTTAATTACAGCAATCCCTCTGCTTATGGGACACGCCTTGCTGGTTAGTCAAGAGGTAACTTCTCAGTCCTGCTGCCCTCCAAATAAATAAGCGAGCATTTGTAAATAAGTTGGGTATTTATGCCAACATATTGGTATATGTTTAAGCCAATATAAAAGGACTCTGCTCAAAGCAAGTTATTTGACTCTCATCAACAACATGAAAAGCTACATATTCAGTTGCATGGACAAGTCCAGGATCCTGAACTGTCCAAGCTTCAGGAATGGACTGCTTTTAGACTTCTGTCTGTCCAAACACTGAACGAGCAGACTGTCCCCTACTTTATTTACAGGGGAACATACTTTGATATCATTGATACCACCTCATCTTATAGTACAGGTAGGATTTTGATAGTTGAGAAACCTGATGCCTTCATATGTACTCTCAAATTTTCTACTAATCAGGACAAAGTGGAAAAAGGTTCATTAGTACCTGTCCCATTACATTTAAGTATGATATATTATATGAAGAATATATATTAATATATTCTGGGGTTTGGGGGAGAGGGTGTGTGGGTGTGTTTTCCAACATCCTTATCTGTTGTGCTTAATGTAAGGCTCCCCATCACCCTCTAATGGCAAAAATTTCCTGCTAAATCTACAGCCAAATCATGGACGTTTACAGACCTGAAGCCTCAAAGGGAAGTTCTGGCAAGGCAAAAATATCATCCAGGACTCCTACCACATGTTCCTGGAAGAACATTACCTCTGGTGGCAAACATCTCATCATTGTTTATTCCCTTTTTCAACACTAACTCAAAAATACAAATCTACTTGTAAACTTTGCCACACAACTAAGCTAGACATCATTTCATGTATTTACAGGTAAGTGTCAAGTGACTCTACAGAGGTCAAGTGATGCAGCATCTAGAAAGTAACTAGCTATAAGGATCAAAAAATACTAGTAACAAGGATACAATATAGAGCAAGAGTAGACTCTAATCTTTGGCACTCTATTGGAGTGCTTTGTTGCTTCTACTTAAGAAATTGTCATTGGTAGATTCCAATTTACTTTTTGTATCATGCCATCTTTTCCTGAAGAGACAAACCCCCTTCCACTGCTAAATATCAACAGAATCAGGGATCTCAATGGCTCACAAACATTACTTACAAAACCAGGACGACTTCATACTCACCACTCAATCCCACCCATTTAACTACTTGCAACATCAGGTTAGTCAAGGGATGCTTTCATAGCCTACACCTCCCTAGATAAAACATTTGCCACTTAAGCAAGGTCTTGTATTGAGAGAACAGCTACATTTTCACATACTGAGAAGCTTAATGTACATACTGGCAATTTTTTTTGCTGAAGAACATCTCATTATGGCGCCCAGACATTAACACTCACTTCTAAGCCACCTAAGAAAATCTCAGATAACTGCAGCTGTGACAACTAATTTCCTTCCTCACTCCCTGTCCCTAGCCCTAGGACCTCTGAATGTACTGTAATTACATTATTTCATGCATAATTTTCACGTGAAGGTTGAATAAGATATATCACATTCCAAGGCTGAGCACATGTATCACACCAAAAGAGTGTTATAAACACAGCAACGAAGCTTCCTTGGTCAATTTAGACAGCCTCAAGCTATTAAATCATTGAAGATGGTCTGTGACTGGAACAGAGATGCAACGAACAAGTTCAACCCAAGTGAGACCCACTGACAAGTCTCATGACAAGCACAAATTACTTTAGTAACAATACTGCAATTTGGAATCTGGTTTCCCTGTTTCTTGACAAGCTCTTGTCCAACACTAGATTCAACCCACTGTCAGCAGTTTAACACTATTCTCAGAGTCTACCCTAGTACAGGTTTGTGCATCAATACTCTGCCAGGTCTGAAACAGACTGGGCCACCAGAACCACCAATGAAAACAATAAGCCTTTCAACTGACTTAACTTCTATGAAGCTACCCTCCCCACTCACATCCCAAGCTTCAAGCTTTATTAGAAAAACATAATTTATTAGTCTTCCCTGGTACTGCACTTCCACATAATGCTGCTTAAAGACCCCTTTAAAATTCTTCTTGCCAGGTTGTGTCTTCTCTCCTGTTGTAAAGGTTTCAGTACTAAACTTCGGGGTTTTTGGTAATACCTAGTACTTGTTTCAACAAAATTTTGGGATTATGTTCTCAATGCTTACACATTCAGTTTTTTAAACTGTGTGTCTGCTACATAACACCAACAGGTGGCTGGGTAAGGAAGAAACCCAAGAGCTAAAAGTAGACCAGAGCCTAGGAAAAAGGAGAGGCTTGAACATCAAGCCCTATGGAAAGACTGCGGAAGTATGTCCAATCCGCGATGACAACCAAATTCAGCAAGGAAAATAAGTCTCAAGGGGTTTACCAACTGCAATTCTGATCAACAAAGCTCCTGGGAGCTATCTGACAAGTCTTTAGGGGATGTTCTGATTAATGTTACAGATTTCTGACCAAAATCAGGCACACTGAATTCAGGAATGTCAGTATACTCTCAGTATTTTTCTTAATTGACACCTAACACTTAGACCTTTTAAAAAGCCTTGTTTCACTGCATATCTATAAAACATGTCATCTGCACCTAACAATTATCTACATTTCTCAAGACATTTGATGAAAGTAGTTACCCAAGTACCTTAGATTTTAGGCAGAATTCAGTATATACTGTTCCCATGCTAACAAACAGTAATTACTAAATTATTCACCAGTTTGACAACAAGGTCTGACAGCATCTTCTTTGAATTACAGAGATGAAATTTCAAAAGAGTTCAGCATCTGCACTGGAAACATTAATTGTATCATGAAATATTTTTATACTTTGCAATACTGGTACAGATCAAGAAAACATCATCATGCTATTTAATTTCAGCAACAGACTAGGGAGCTCTGCATGAAGTTCCCCAAAAGGCAACTCTCCACACTGATTTCAGATCATTGATACTCAAAAGAATGGAAAACAGTATCAGATGGAAGGGGCTTCAATTCATTGAGACCAAGGAAGAAGTTCATTGCTGCTTTCCCACTCTCACAGCAACCTAGATTTCTAGTGCCAGGACAACCCTTCCAGAGTGTCAATATGTTCTTCTACCCTTTCCCCCACAGCCACTGATGTTTTGTATATGCATGGCCACCCCTATTCTATGCTGGTAAGAAATGTTAACCTCATCAGTCGAGATAAAAGAAAAAGACAACCTAGCTCCAGCCTTGCTTGCTTCAATTGTCAAAATGAACAGGCCACATTGTTTTTCCACAGACCTGGGGACTTGGCAATGCAGAACAGTGCTGAGTCAGACCACGGATGGCAGCATACAATAGGGCAAGCAGCCAGCATCATATAGAGTGGTAACACTTTGATCTAAGTACTAATGCCACAGGAGTATCTAAGCTTTCACTGTCATGATTCTTTGTATGCAATGGCACTTTTCCCCTTTCACCAGATTTTTTCAATTATTTAAGTTCAACTGTACAGAACACACAAAACATTTTCACCTACATTCTGCACAATAACAGCTGTAATCACTGCTATTTGTGTTCTATATTATGGCAGGCAAAAACTGATATTGTATCTATTATTGGAAAGATAATGTATGATAAGAGAATACTGTTCCAACCCCTGTTGTCAGACATCTTGAACTGCCCTATAAGCTATGCCTCTTTTTCAGGGGGAAGCTCATTATAAAAAGCTTGCCTTAACACAAAACTAGACTAGATTTTAATTTGAGCACTCACATTCAACACAACCTGACGCCCCAAGTATCCTTTGGTTTGAATGGACAGAAACAAGAGAATATTCAGTAGGAAGTTCTTCCTTGTAAGTATTTAGTATTTGTAATTTCCTCACTAATTGAGTTAGAGTTTGCAGTAGTGCTTCTGAATATGATGTGTATGCCTCTGCAAACCAGAAGCTGTAACTGCAACAGTAGTGATTAGACAAGTTGTAGCCCCCTTGCACATTTTCAGCCTGCATTTTATGTGGAAGTATTGAAGAGACCAATCTGACATCTCCTGGGATGGAGCTGCAATTTGCCTAGCAAGAACTCGGACTGAGCAGGTGCTCCACAAGCTAGTGGAACTGCATCTGTGAGCAGTTAAACAAATGGAACTATCTACATCAGCACTGTTTTGAGAGCTACAACAGACACACATATACATTTCAGGCTTTAAAAAGTTATGCTTTTATTTAGACATCTTAAAAGCAAGTTCAAGGTGATTACTAATGCAAACCCTAATGCTAACTTCACCTTAACATTCCATAGAGGATTTCACAGTGATTCAGACAAAGAAGTTGCATGAATCACAACAGATGAGGCCAGAGAGGTACAGGCCACTCGAGCTAACATATAAATGGCAGATGCATAGGGAGAGGCTTATCATACAAGCATTACAGTTCTCCAGAATGTTCTCAGCCTCCTGATATTTCTGCCCCACCAATCCTCTGAGACAAACAACATACCTTCATACACACATAAAGAGCAAAGGGCTTCCCCCTGACACATGCTCCAGAATGCCTAACACTTTTCACACCTACTACACCTTACAGCAACTGGTTCCACAGTATAGCAACCTTTTTTAAGAGTTTTGGGAGCCTGTTACTTTGCAGCCACCATTTCTACCAAAATGAAAACCAGGCATCATAGCTTGAAAACTGGCAAGTCCCCACTTTTCTAGATTGTCCATAATTACTTAATCTTCTATGAAGTTCCTTCTCCTTCTAAAAGGTAATTTCATACTTGCATCCATCTTCTGAGGCTAAAGGGGAATCAGGACCAATGGAAACAGTAGCACACTACGTTACATATGTAGACTTGCAATGTATTTGAGTAGCAGTGTAACAGCATTTTTCTTTTGTTGGAATTCACACGGAAACAGTCTTAACAGAATCTCAAACACCCCTTTAAGTATCAAATCTTAGGGGCACTCCATCTCATAGCCCATACTAGGTCCACATTAATTTAGGATTTCTAAGTTCAGCATTGATCTACAGTTTTACTTGCTATGACTCAACTTACTGCAGAGGCATTAAGTACCTCCGAGTCTTTCAGATGGCCTTCACTTCTTGTGCCATGAGTAGTTTAGTATAACCAAACTTTTCTTGCCAGTTTACTTGTTCTGTTTAAATAGGCAATTAAGAAAAAGCTCCACCACAAAAAAAAAAATAAATTACGGGACTTAATTATTTTGAAAAGATATCATTTATTCATACAGGAACTGTTCTTAGAAAACAACCGGAGTGAATAAGCAAGCAGCACTACTCCATGGAAGCCTGCTTTATGAGCCTTTCGTGATGACATTTACAAACCCCTCTTGAAAAATTAAAACAAGACCATTTATTTGGAATAAAGTCTCCTCCAAATCCACCTTCCTCAAATCATGAGCACATGTGGGACATATTCCCTTATGAAAGTCTTACTGACTCTTGCCACTAGTTATTTGTCCTCTACAATTCCATCATTTCAGCAGTCTGCAGCTGGCCAAGCATCCTCACCAGCATTCCTCAAAGTCACCATCAATGAAACAGCCTACACTCCTAAGCTGCACCTCCTCAGCAGCACAAGTAACAACTACAGCACAAATTAGGGACACCAAAGGATTTTTACTGACAGCTTGATACTCCTATATTTAAAGGCAGGGATTCTTCAAACCTCACTAGCCCAGTAGTGGATTTCAATGGCTATCTCAGCTATGTCATTCATCTCATTTGGAAGGCATTAATTAGCATGCCATCATAACTTCCCAACTGAGTTTAATAGTTAAGCAATTCCATCACATTATTACTATAAAACTATTTGCAATCTCATAATCCATTATTACTCCATTAAATAGAATGAAAAAACTTTTAAATTTAATTAATAAGAATTAATTTAATTAGATCCTATGAGCATTTGCATATTTACCTGTTATCAAAGCAGAGCCAGTTAAGGATTACTGTATAAATCAGGGAACAAAAAGGACACCGCAGTGAAGTCGAGCAACTCCTCAGAGATAAGGCTCTTCAGATAATTTCTAAAGTTTCCTCACCCAGGAAAGTGGAAGATAAGACTGAATGAACTAACCACCAAATAGTCACTGCTACAAAGGGATCTGCTTCCAGACTTAGTGTTTAATTGTACTGAGGCCAGTTTACTTTGTCATACAAGTAACATCTTGTATCTGAAGAGGTACCAGGATTTGGCTGTCTCTTAACAGGGCAAAATATTCACAGGCTATCTCTTCCTCAAGGGAAGCAAAGCTGCAATTAGACAGCAAACCTTACTTCATTATGCAAGGACACTGTGGAATTCACTAAGGAATCAAAGTACTATTTAAGGCATGATACTATCCCCAGTTATACTAGACACGAAACAGCAGGCAACAGCTTATACTGTGTGATACTGGGCAGGCACCAATAGTTATGACAAGACACTAAGCATTTCTTAAAAATGAAAATTTGGTAAGTTGTGAAAATATGATACTGCAATGGCTTTCCTCTGAAGCACTTTAAACACTACTCCCATACTTGGTCCAGACAAAGCTGATTTGATCCTATGAAGTCAAAGCTTAAAATAGGTCTTATCCAAAAATTTGTTTTATAATGTGGATTCTCAGGTAGAGAAAAAGTGAAATAAAGCTGCTTAAGCTGACACATATCAAAGGCAAGCTTACAACTTTGCTTTAAACACACGAAAGATCTGCATTTACTAGAAGTAAACACCAAATGTTTGTTAACAAACATATGCATGTCTATTTTAGATTGCATCTGCCCCATTCACTTAAAATCAGTCTTCAGCTCACATGACTTTCAAAGTGGCAAGAAACACACCAAAATTTCTGTTAAATCTTCTTTATGGATGCCTTTCTTTCCGTAAGGCGAGAGCCAGGAAGCTTCCAAACACTTCCTCCATGCCTTCTGCGAGACTGAGTAGTGAAAGAAAAAGCTAGAACTATTACCTGTGCTGCAATTGCTATTATTTCCCTAATCACACCACAGCTAGTTTTAAGTCTGCTTGTTCAAGTACTGCCAAGCACGCAGGCACACAAATTGCTGTGGCTTAAAGATGGTTCACTTAGCTTCTCATAGCTTACCCTGAACTCCACAAGGCCACACTAGTTTGCACAACTCGGAGCTTGGTTTTCTGCTATGTGGGCATCTTGTTCAGACTGCTGATAACCTGTCTCACATGTTACAGACACACCAAGTCACTGACTCCCAAGTAATTCTGATGATCTCCAAATGAGTTTCCCATTTCATAACTGCTAATTCTCCACAGAGCGTTTGCAAGAATACTTGGGTCTTAACATATGAATACAGTTTCCTCACATCTCTTCCAAGTGATTAAATCACTACATGCTTACAAGGTCTTATAATACAGCCTCTCACATAATCCCCTCCCCACTTTTAAAATGCTCAGTGTCCCTATTCATTTCAAGTATTCTGGCAGCATTAGACAAAAGCTGCTTCAATCTGAGAGAGTCTTCAGCACAACTTTAAAAAAAGTAAGAAATGAAGCTTCAAGAGGTATCAAAATACGAAGTGGCAAGCCAACAATTAGAAGCTTGTGACTAACTCTTTAGAAGTTACAACCAGCCACTGTACAGTACCAGTTAAAACTTCTGAAAACTTCAGAAAGCAAATAAAGTTCCATATCAGTTTCAGTAAAGTTTTATGTATCTCTCTTCCTTGCCTATGCACTTGTGTCTTGTCCACCACTTAAAAAATAGGTTGTCTAAAACACTATCTCTAGAAACCCTCTCGTATATTTCATTGTAAAAAACCTCAGAAGAGACTGCTACCGTGAACTTGTTCGCTACTAGTAAGAATAATCACTTAACTGTTCTAATATTAGTAATTTATTTTTAGCAGAGAGAAAGAGGAGTGCTAGAATGACTTACTAAGATGCATACCATAAGCATGTAGTAAGCAACAAATCACCACTAAGAACCATTTAGTGATTTAAAATCTTCACAGTACCCAGAGCAGGACAAAGAAAACAGGTCTGAAACAGCTCCTAAAACACACCAGATACAGAGCACACAGGCTTACATGTGCTGTTTGTTTTGAGCTTAGCTTCCTGAAGTCAAAACGCTCCCCCCTCCAAGTTACTGGAACTAGCCCAACACGTTCTGATAGAACTAAAGAAAGTGGTGCCTGAAACAGATCACCACTGTGCTGCACAGACCTCCCCTGCCTGTGGTCTGGTAAAGTTGGGCAAAATGCTTCAAAAAAGTTGAGGAACTCCATTACTATGACACTGAAGAGTTTATAAAAAAGAAAAGAGAGAGAGTGTGGTGTTTTGTTGTGGGTTGTGTTTCTTTCTACAGAGGTAGCATCCTAAAGTACACAGGGATTGGGTAGAAACTTACAGCTGAAGTGTAAAGTTTAAGAGTTTAAAGTTACCTCACAAACACTAAGTGTCCTTTGCACTGTTAAGTCTCAAAGCGCTGAGGCAGCCCAAGATGGTAATTTAGTCGGAGCAGCACAGCACATGCATAGGAGTCGAGAGGAGTCTTCCAGAGGACACACAGTCAGAGTTCTTTCATCCACCAGACTTCAACTACACTCCACATTTCTCAGGGAACTGCTTTTAACCAAGTCCCTACAGGGAGCCAGCCGTTCTTACCGAAAATGAAGTACCTACAGACACCAAATCGGCAACACCAAACCCCTGATACTCTTCCACCGTGCCTCGGCGGGCTTCGTCCANCCCCTGACCCAGACGCCCACTTACGGCGGGAGGGGGCGGGATGACAGCTTCCCCCTCCGACCCGCCGTCTCCGGGAACGGGCCGCCTCCGCTGGCGGGGCCGCCGCCCGTTTGCGGCGGGAGGGACGGGGAGGAACGGAGCGGCGGCGCCGCGCTGCCCGATCGCGTCCCGGAGTTACCGAGGCGCGGCGGGGAGGGAAGATAAGACACCGGCGGCCGCCGCGGGAGCGGTGGGTGCCTGGCTGGCTGCTTCCCTCCCTCGCCCGGCCGGGGGCGACAACAACCCTTCCCGGCCCCCCACCACACGAGAGAGGGGGGCTCGCCTGGCCTGCTCGGCGGGGCCCAGACAAAGGAAAGAA
>VXBZ01009583.1:21493-69819 GCA_013399135.1 Heliornis fulica | reverse complement strand
CCCCCCCCACACACACACAAGAGGAGGAGGAGGAGGGAGAAGGGCGCTTCCACCCGCGGAGGGTCTAAAAATCATCATAAATTCCCACTCGCCCACGGTCCCAGTCACGGCTGTGACACACTGTGGAGGGTTTTGCAGTGTTTGGCCTTTCCCGGACGCGGCTGGGAGGGCAGAAAGTTTTCCTTTGTGTGCTCGCTGCCCGGCTCTTCTGCCTCTACTAACCTAGTTTTAGCGGCCTCCACCCCGACAGCTCCCCTAAACCGATGCCTTGCTGCCGGGCTGCCTTAAAGCCTGGGAGGTACCCTTGGAAGAGCGCAGCAAAGTCTCTGTAAACTGCAGAGGCTGCGTGCTTGCTGAGTGCCCTGGCTGGTATTTAAGGAAACAGCAAACTTAGCAGTCAGACTTGTAGCAAGCGGCGATGTCGTCTATTGCATTAATGTGTTTTTCAGCAGTTGGTTATGTAAAAACTTCGCAGCACCATCGTGCTTGCTTAGAACAGTAAGCACCTATTCATGGCTCGGCTCCTTCGACAGAGGAGGTTTAAGATCTTTTGGAAATAATTTTTTCTATCTGTTATTCCCAGAAATCGTTCTGAAGTTAATCTTTGCGAGAATTTAAAACAAACAAATAAGCAAACAAAAAAAAATAAAATCCAGAAACAGTAAAACCACATGGCCCGGGGCATTGACTTAGAAGGAAAACTGGTTAAACTGTTGGAGTTAATTAAAAAGACCATTTTACAGGAAAAAAAAAAATTAGGCAGCTTAAATTAGAATCTCTGTTTATTTAATTACCCTTTAAAACATTAATTGTAGTTTTGATATGTTTTAAAAGGAGATTAATTTTGTTGCATTGTTATCCACCTACCTTCCCTACCTAGTTGATGAATGTGATAGATAACATGCAGTAAAGCAAGTGTATTGTGGGAAATAGTGTATAACAAAAGCCAGTTAAGCTGTGTGTTTAACATGTTTTACTTGGTTACACATGAAATATGTGACTGTGACAGCGATCGAGGATCCCAAATAGTGTGCCTTTGACTTGTCATGAGCCTTGAGGGAGCTGATGGACATGGTAGCTACTTTCCTTTCAGGACGGAACAAGAGATTAGACAGCTTTTTGAAGTGAATAACCTAGATGATGGCCTAGTCTCATATTTATTAAAAAAAAATACAAAAAACCCGGTAGCCTTAGGAAGCCTCCTGAAATGAAAATATCAAAGATGGTAATATTCAAGATGTACAGCTTATGCTTTTGTAGTTGTTCTTAGCTGAGCATCAGTTTATGGTCAGTTCTTTTGTGGACGGTGGTTGGTTTTGGTGGTGTTTTGTTAATCTGTTAAGATGTGTGGTCTGTAATAAGTTTATTTGTAGGAGGAATATCTCCATTGTGTATATTTTTCACTTTTTTGTTCTGCCACACTTCTAATGATATCAGTCACATTGATGTTAACAGTGTGTATATTTTCCACATGCCATATCCAGTTCACTGTTCTTTCTGATATATGGTTTTAGTGTTGCTGTATTTGATACCTGATTTTCTCAAAGCAAGAATACTGTTGACAACTTGACTGTTGCATAATTTTCAGAGCCCCTTTGTACCACACTGTGTCTACCCAAACACTTGACTTTATGAACTGTAGTTTTCTGTCTTAGCAAAAGGCGTGCCTTCAGTTGGTTTGAGTGATGAAAAGATGCATATCTGAGTTGGTGAGGCAAATGTTGTACTAGGTGGACCTAGCAGTCCACCTGCCTAGTTTGAAGCAGTAAGGTTGTTCTTGACAGGTCTCTGTTTCCTGCTAGTCCAAATACTGGAAAGAGCACTGTCTGAAAATAGACAAATTACAAATAAGAGACAGAGGTCTGATTTGCACTTAGACATGTGTCTGTGCAGAAAAAAAAAAGCAAAAAAAAAGCTAGGAGGCAATAAAAGAAGCATTTGTAGACTAGCTGGGAAAGAATAAACAAAGAAACAAGCTTTGGAGGGAAACAGAAAGTGAGGTTTGGGAGTGCAGTCAAGAAAACTTCTTGTCATTTAATGCCACTGTGCTGGGCAAAACAAAGCTCTTTCTCCAGGCTTTGTTAATAAACAGGACTGTATTCAAGACGCGTATGATTCTGTCACCAGCTTTTCCTTCAAACAGAAAGAATTCAGAAGTCTATTGACAAACTATTTGGGTCAAAAGGGGGGAGCAGTATTAAAGTGATACATGTATTATAGCAAGCTTGTGATTTTGTTGCATCTGTAACTTTACTCCATGTCCTGTCAATGTCAGTTGATGTCCTGAGAAGTCATGGCATGTTTCTTGCAGATAACTAAACCTGGTTAAGGCTCCTGATCAAAAAAAGGGCCTTGGTGTGGGTATGGACCTACCTTCGAGCCAAGCACATTGTAAAGCCTGTTTTGTCTGAGGAGCTATTTCTTTGCCTCAGCTTTCTAAAGGAATTGGCAGCTTTGGATTGCCAGATTTTAAAATACAGGACCATCATGTCTGTCACAAAGCCCTGAAGCTTCGCTGTACTTCTGCTGTCATTCTTCCTTTCTGCACTTGCCATCATTGTGGGCTACTGTGGTGGCTGAGGAAGACATTGGCATCCTGCCCCAAGCAGCCTCCATCCTGTAACCATTCTGCCCTGTAGGCAGCTGCTCCAGCCACACAGGTTTTAAGGCATCAAAGCAAATGATGAGGGAAATGGAAGAACAGATGGCAACGGGATTTCCCAGCCTTCATACTCCATTCCTGTATTGCCTTATAAAAGTGTACAGTAAATATGGGAAGGAGTGTGACTTAGATATTTTGAGTATGAGATGCAGGTAGGTCTGGTGTTTGATAGTGTATCTGGCAACCCTGCTGACAGTATAAAGTCCAGCCCTTGTCTTGGTTGTGTGATCACTTCCATACTCTGCTGCCTGATAGGGAGAGCTGAGAATTGGTTAGTCTCCATTTTCACACTTAATAGTTAAGGAACTCACCACCAAGGCCTTAAAAAAAAAAAAAAGACTTATCACTTTTAATCAGAGGATTTAATGTAATAACCATTACTGGCTGGAGTAGAAATTGATTTGATTTTCCTTGGCCTACCCTCTTCTTTTAAAATCAGGTTTTGAGTGCATGGTCTGCTTACTGTTTTCATGTTCTTGCTACTTTCTTGGCTGTTCTCCCACCGGTTACCTTCCCAAGGTTTCTAAGTATCATATTGCATATTTAGTGTCCCAATGCTAGGATAATTTTATTATTTTCTTTCGCTGTGGTCTAAGTCATAGTGGAAGAATGAGGTGTGATGGGGATGGCATCTGGCCACTAGTATCTCTTGACTGTGTGGCACAGCAGGCTCAGGCCTTGGAGATGTCAGTGTGCTGTTTGCTGTGGCCTTCTGGTAGATCAGCTCAGCTCTGGGGTGAGTCCTGTTCTATGGAGGAGACTTTTAACTGCCTTGCCTCCTGTCCCAAGGGATGGAGCAGTGTCTGTGCCTGTCTGGAGTTCTGGAACAGAACTGTCTGCCTTGCCTCCTGTCCCAGGGGATGGAGCAGAGCCAGTAAGCCCTAGGAGTTAAACAAATAGTTAGTGTTTGTTCATGTGCTGATGCGATTTGACCCAAACCCTCCCTGCAAGTCTCATCCTCAGTCTTTTGGAATATATACCTCAGCAAACCCTGCTGATGTTACATGTGCCAAACACCAAGTTTTTAACTTTTTTTTTTTATCTTGTTGAATGACAGTAGCTGAGAGGAAAACTCTGAACACATTGGCTTTAAAAGCATTTAACAGCGGAGACGGACTTACTCAAATATTAGATGGCTTATGAATGTTACCATAAAAAACTCGAGAAGAAATACTTCTCAGTGTAAGTGGCACACTTAAGGGAAACACAGAACAGTTTCAGGTGGCTTTTTTTTTCATCTTACGTCTGAATACATTTCCCTCCTATAGCATATGCAGCGAAAAGTAAATAAATTGGCTTTTTGTGGGTTTACAGGTATAAAACCCCAATTTAACTTATTAAAAATGCAAATAGATTTAAGGATACAGTTTTCTACTCTGTTTCACATTATCTGTTTATATGTGCAAATCCACAGCATGTTTTCAACCATGCCTTGTCAGGAAGCTGCATTCTTTTAATGTTAATCTCAATTGTTACGTTTATTATTTTATAACTGATGTGTCTAGTAACACACTAGCAATTCATTATAAATCTAATTGAATTGTAGTTGAATAGCTATGACATAAAGAACTTGTTTTATGCAAATGTCCCCAAAACCAGCACACGGAGATGCTATCCGCAATGTAGCAGGTTACAAGTCAGAGACACAAGCTAATATTCCCGTTGCTTTTGCCCTTTGGGCCGAAGCGTCGCTGCGGTCGGGGTGTATTACCGCGTCGTTGTGAGGAAGATACCTCAGACGAAGACCAGTCTTTAAGGTCGTGTGCGTTTCGGTGAGGTAAAGCGATGCTCGCTCTCCTTGCCATGCTCGCAGGCCTTTGGCGGAGCTACCCCGTCCCTGCGGGGACCGGCGGCGCTGCAGCCGTAGGGCGGTCCCTGAGCCGAGGCAGGCCGGGAGTAGGGTTTGTCAGCAGGCATGCTGGGACCGGGAGTTTTCCCGTCCTACTTCCCGTCTGCCGTGGTCTGTTCTTCCGAGAAGGGATCCGTCCTGTCTGTGGATGTGTGCGGACGGTGAGTGCCAAAGCTCCGCGGTGGGCGCTGGGGAGCGCAGCCCCCCTCTCGCTCCTCACAACCGCCCCCCACCCCCGGAGGCTCCGCCGCCTGCTCCTCCGGCCTGCTCCGCCTTCCCCATCGATCTTCAACCTCTTCCGTGGGGGAGGGCTGACGGGGCACTGCGGCACCTGGGGCAGGTTCACATTAGATGTCAGGAAGAAATTCTTCACCGAAGGAGCTGTGGGGATGTGGAACAGGCTGCCCAGGGAGGTGGTTGAGTCACCATCCCTGGATGTATTTAACAGACGGGTAGATGAGGTGCTCAGGGGTATGGTTTAGGAGAGGACGGGTACGGTTGGACTCGATGATCTTAAAGTTTTTTTCCAACCTTGTGCTCGGCTTTCGGAGGGTTAGCGGGGGGCAGCTGTGGTGGGAGGCAGAGGTGCAGAGGGCGGCCTCGGAGCCCCGGCCCGGAGCTGTTCCTGTTCCAGCGAGCACTGAAGTGCTCCTTCCCTCTACCTACGCGTTTTGCCGTGTCGGAATGAATCTGCGTGGCGTTAATAGCACCTTCATTATTAGAAATTATTTTTAAAACCTCTTGAAGTGCCCACAGCATTGATAACTGTTCCTTATCTGCAAATGTTATTTTCTGATCTAAGTAACATGGGTTATATTCATAGAATCATGGAATATCCTGAGTTGGGAGGGACCCATAAGAATCATCGAGTCCAAATCCTAATACTGCAATAAGACAACTACAGTTCCACTTTTGCATACTAGTTTTGGTTTGTGGTGCGCGCAGGGTCATTTTGCCACGTTATTAAATTATAAAAATCTGGTTTGGAAAGCAGTTAAGAGGTCATCAACTGCTCCTAGCTCTGTAAAGGTACGTGTGATTGTTTCTGCACAGATCTAAGGTCGCAACAGCTTTTTGCAAAGGAGATTCCTTTTGTATTTAACATAGCAAAGTTACTTGGAAACTTCTGGCTTCCTAACTCTGTGTCATGCCATCACTTAGGTTTTTTTAGGCATTTAAAACCAAGGATTTTATTTCTAAGAGCTCAGGGAGGACAATACTGCAAATCTGTTATTATTTGAGTACTTTGCTTCTTACCTATAAGATGAATAAAATCATAAAATGAATTAGAGGGTTATAATTAATATACTAATTAATTATAACACTATAGAAATGAGTTGATGGTTAGCACTTGGCCAGATGATAATGGGCTATGCTTATCTGGAGCAATTCCAGTGCCATCAGCAGAACTGGGTCTTCTGCAAGGGTCCTGAGCAGCTTAGCCCAGGATTGTAGGTGGTGGGTTAGGTTTGTGCCTTTTGCCATGCTTCTGGTGACAGGGACATGATCCTTCTGCTGCTGCTGGATTTACCCACTGTAGCAATCTATGAGGGGATTTAATCATCTTTCTGTAATGGGAGATCCTGCTGCAAAAGTTTCATCCTCTCATTTTCTCTGAATCCACTCTGCTGGTAAAGATCAGAAGACAGATGGGATTGTGGCAGAGACAGATATATTGAGGAGTGCTTCTTCATTTGTTAAACCTTTTCTGTGTGAGTAGTCCTGGGATCCTAATGATTTCAATTTAGTCCTCTTTGTAGATGCTTGCACTCCAATATACATTTTTAGAGCACAGTAGGAATTTATAGCATAGTTTGCAATGTTGAAGGTATAAAGATCTTTCCTAGTGTAACACTGAAAATAAGGGGAGCCTGTATCCTGCAAAAATGTGCCTCAGAAAAATGTAGGCATATTTCAGAGTACCAGCTCCTCGTTTTTTGGATAGGATATATTTGTAACATGTTATGTATATGCTACATGTATGTAAATATATGTTTATAATGGGAAGGAGCACACAGATCATAAAGGACTGCTCCCATGTTTATATTGTACATATATGGGTGAGTAATTTCTTGCCAAGGGTATTGTAGTCCCATTGACTAACTGGTTTCAAGGTCAGCTCAATGTTACTAATGTCTTCCTGCAAAAAATATATCCTGTTAGGGTACTGGCTGTAATTTTTTGCACATAATTCTGAACACTTCATGCGTTCTCTATATAGAATCCTGTACCTGTAGTACAGATTTATCTTCTCTCAACATTTTCTGTTCTCTAGTAAGGCATGAAATGGTTGTATTTTTCCAGTGAGATGTATGGCAGAATGAAATTGTTGTCTGTAAAGCAGCATCTAAGATAGCTTTTACACAGCAGAAGTGTTTGAGGAGGTGAGGGAAGAGACTGTTTCTGACCGGCAGTTGGTGCAACAGTGCTTATAAGAGCTTCTGGTCTCTTTCAAGGACTAAAACAGGAGTAGTTTTATCCATGATAGTTGCATTTGTGTTGGTGTAATGAAGAACAGGATTTGGGCTTGCTCTTGTGTACGTGTGTTTGTTTTTTAATAAAATGCTCTCTTTTCCAAGATAATTACACTGGTCCGTGTACTTGTAATTTCAGGTGGTGGAAAAAATAAGAAACAAAATGAAACCTTTCCAAAACATCTGTCTTCTCAAGAGCCTGCTTGCCAACTGCTACTGTCATGGTCAACTTCACAACTGTCTTCTTTTTCCTGTTGCAAAGAAGAAGTTAAGTTACGTGGTGGGACTGCACAGCCATGGATTTTGGAGGCCCAAATCTTTATTGGACACAACTAGGTTCACTCTGTCTTTTAGCAGTTGGCATAGGAAAAAACATCAGGATTCTCGAGCATTGTGGAATCATGAGCCTGTGCAGAAGTATCTGGAGACTTTAAGCAAAGAGTACGAGCAGGTTAGTCATCTGTTAAGTACTGACTCTATAAATGACTTTGAGCAAAAAACCCTGAGGAGAAGACGTGCCAATCTGTCCCCCATTGCAGCTGCATTTCAACAAATCAAAGAGGCTGAGAGAGAAGTTCATGAGTTAGAAGCTATGTGCAGAGGTAAGGAGAACACATCTCCATGTTTCAAAACAGAGCTTTGCTTGCAATAAACTTTGAGAAAAGCTAGCCTTTGAGAAAAGCCTAGCCTTTGAGAAAAGCTTTTAAATAAGTTAAACCAGCCTTGGAATGCTTTCTGCTCCTGCCTGCTCCTGGGAACCTGTGTGCTACTAGGGCTTTATGCGTCCAGCCACATCCTTCAGTTTTTCATCTCACCTCACTTCAGTTTGAGGGAGAGTAGGGATTGTCAGGAATCTTGGGGCTATCCATCTAGCAGAAATAGTTTGCAAATGCTTGTTTTAAGGTTGGTTTTTGATAGAACTGAGAGCAGTGTGAGCTGAAGGGGGAAAAAAAAGGTGAGCCTAATACATTTGATAGGTACAGACTTGACCTGTGGTATTTAAAATGGGATTCCACCTAGCCGTTTTGTTGATCCTTACTGAGCAAATTACATGAACTTTCATTAGGCCCTGGATTGTCAGCTTCCAATGTAAATGGCAAAAGCCACTATTTCTTTGAAAATATTTGAAGAGTCCTTCAAGGAATAAAAACTGATGGTTGTTGAGTAGCTGCTGCTTTTTAATACTCTGCATTTAAAATTGACTCCGTTTTTGATACCATTCAGGAATAAGTACATGTATAATAAAAGAATTTACAAAATAATTATTGATGCAGCATTTAACAGGAAAAAAAACCCTCCCACAACATTGTAGGAAATGTGAGGAGGTGCACACAGTAGGAAAGAAAAACTATCGTCTGAGCTGCTACACCGATGAGTATTAAGCTGAGAGAGGGAAACATTGGCCTGGAGAGAATGGGGCTTACATTAAAGAAGTAAAGCCAGGGGAAAGCAAATTTCGGGAGAAAATGGATCATGTGTGGTGTAAATGGAGGAAGACAAAAGTTCATGGTGCTTTTCAGAGAGGGGACCAAGGGTTGTTGGCAAAATAGTAAAAGCCATATTGAAATGAAGCTGGTAAAAATGTAATTTGTTTAGAAGGGTAGGAAACATTTGTAGTCTTCTGTTTTAGAAATTAATAGGTGCTTGTACTGTCGGAAAAAAATGGTGGTCATTGAAAATGTTTTAATACCCAACCCTCTCAAATTCTCTTCACTGGAGAAAGAGGAAAAAGAGTGAAGTGAGGAGGGACTAACAGTTACTGCTGAAAAAGCAATGTTCTTGGAAGAGTTAGAAAGTGTTAAGAAAACACTGGAAAATTCATACCTCAACTAAAAAAGGCAAATTTTAGATCAAATAAACGTAATGAAGAATTCTTCTAATTCCATAAATTACGGAGTGAGTTCTAGTTAAAGGTAGGGGAAAATAAAAGAAGATTATAGCCAAGCAGTTTAATTAATGGAGCCAAATTATTCTATCTGTACTGTTCATTGTGTGGCCAAGTTATAACACTTCACTGCTCTTTGTTTTCCATTTAGCTCAGTAACTGATCCTCTTCTTCATAGCACCTAAATTCCTCATAGTTTCTGCCAGGTTTTGGATCCACAACACTTGGTGGAGCAGAAAAATATTATTTGCCACTGGTGACATGAGTCATAGGGCAAATTAAGTGAATTCTTAAAGGTCACATTTGTGAGGAGGTATGAAAGGACATCAGTCCTTTGAACCTTAAGCTCGCTGCCACCACCAAACCATTCTTTCAGCTCTGGTGACAGTAGTTAATTTGATTCTGTTTATCTAACTAATCAATAACGATGCTGTTTGGACCAGCTAGAAGCCTTTGATTCCATACTAACTTAGGGTTGGGAATCATGACATACCTGTAGAGAAATTTATACAGCTCTTGTCTTATATAGAGGGGTTGCCAGGTTCAAGTGTTGATCTGACATCCTTTATTTAAGGAAAAACCTCCAGACCGTACATGAGAACCTGTGATATGAAGGAGCTGATGCTGTCCTTGCCCATTATGCAAAATCTTCCCAGCCAATTTAGTTCTTACAGCTCGCTGCTGAGGCCACCAGTAAATGTGTGTGTCAGCTGCTGTGAGCAGGAATTGGGCTCCAGATGCCTAGAGATGTCGAGTCCATGGTCCTCCTGCCTACCTTTGGGATACCTGATTCCTGCCACATAATCCACAGCTCAGGCCATGCGAGGCAAGGAGATCTATTCACCTACTGAGTGTCTTGTTGTATGCTACATCTGAGGCAAACCTATGGTTTCCATGCTGGCCAGAAGCCATAAGTCTTTCTCTTAGTCTTTGTTGCTTTCTTCCCTTGCACTCATCCCCACTGTTCAAAGCCATCTTCTTCCTTTCACCCATTTATGTTGGTAATTGTCCATCTGTACATTAAATCTAGTTCAACTTGGCATGGTAAAAATTGTGGATTTGTTTAATCAAACCTGTTTTATTTTGTTTTCTTTTGGTGGATTGAATTGCTATACTTTCTGATGAGTGGTGGAGTAGCTCCTCAGCTGATAGGACAGTGTGAAGAAAGATGAAACAGAGAGCGTGCTCCTATTTTGGCAGTGTGAGGTTTTTCCACTTGATTCCAGCTGTCTTCTTTCTCAGTGTATAATCTAATGGCAACCGATCAGCATCTTTAATGGCTGTAAACTGGAGCCTTCATAGCAGAAGAAGTTTGAAGCTTCTGCTAGCTCTGCCTGAGAAGGTTTCCTGGTTTGGAAGGAGCTGTGCTATGTGGGAAGGGGCAAACTAATCACAGAATGATGAAAGAGTTTTGTTTAAAGGGCATCTCTGAAGGTCATTAGGTCTGATGTCTTACTTAAAGCAGGACCAGTTAGAGGTTGTCCAGGTCCTTGTCTAGTTGAGTTTGGAATATATTCAAGGGCAGAGATCCTACAGCCTGTCAGAGCCCCTGTTCCAGTGTCTGACCACCCTTAAGATGAAAACAGTTTTCCTAATATCTAATGAGAATTTCCCATATTCCAGTTTATGTCTCCTTTTATGATGATATGCAGAGTCCATCTTCAGTTTTTTGATGTCTTTCTGTTAAGTGGTTGTACAGAGCCATAAAACCCTTCCACCCACTTTTCTTAAGGCTGAATAAACACAGTTTTCTCAGCCTCTTCTGGTACATACTTTACTCCATCCCTTGACCATCTTGGTGGTTCTCAACTAGACTCCAGTATTTCCACACCTATCTTGTACTGGGCAGCTCAAAACTGAGCATGGTACTCCAGGTTGTGGTCTCAGTGTGTTGAAGAGAGACAAAGGGAATCTCCTTAAGCAAAGTGTTGAAGTGAGGTCTCCTACATCCTCATGACTTGCATTCATAACTCTGCATCTCATTGATCTGTATGATCTCATTGATCCTGTGGGATTTAATCTAGGTGATCCTGCTCAGCCGGGGGGGTGGACTAGATGATCTTTCGAGGTCCCTCCCAACTCCTAACACTCTGTGATTCTGTGAATCTGTAATCTCTTGAATAGCAGGAGACTGAGGATGAGAAACCTCATTATTATCATCATATCTGTATTTGTAATGCTCACCTTAATGAGGTGGTTACAAATTGTTGAATATGTGTTTCTGGGCAAGCCTAGAAACAAACTAGGTACAAGAGAAATAGCACTAAGGGAAACTGAAACACTTCTCATCTCCAGTGATGTTTTTGACCTGTGTTATCAAATCTGTGGACTTCATCCTGGACTGTCAATCTGTGTGACATAACTATCAGTGTAACTGACAGTTACTAGCTGTCAGGTGGGATGGGCTTCTGTTTGATGCAGACTTTGAGCCATAAGCTGGAGATTGAGAGGCAAGAGACCCTCTACTCCTTCCAGCAGACCTGAAGAGTACACTCCTTCAGTTAGCAACATGTGTCCTGGCTTAGGCTGCTCTTATTTGACATTTCGGGCTGGCAAAATGCAACTGCAAGCTTTTGTGTGCTGCAGTGCATGGCTTTAGACAGCTGCATTACAGCTTGCTCCAAGCTAGGTGAGACTGTCTTAACGTCTGTTGCTGTTGGAATTTAGAGCTGGACAGCAGAGATGAGAAACAACTTCTGGAGCTTGCCTTAGAAGAGAAGGAAACCCTGGATAAAAACATCAACGTCTTGTGCAGAAAGGTGAGCCTGGGGTAAAATCAGACAGCTTTGTAAATAAAGATGTCAGAAAAATGTTCCTCTGCGATCTTACCAATAGACTCTGACACTTGCATTTAATGAAACAGAAGTCCAGCTTCTGTATTGTCCCTGAAAAGAAGTGGCAACATCAATTATTAGTAAGCTTCTTACTGACAGTTGTGTCTTAGGAGCTTATTATATTAGTCATTTTTTGCTTGCTTGCTTGTCTATCAGCAGATGCTGAAGGCGATTAAAAAAATGGTGGGTCTGTGCTCTTGAGATCTGACATGACATCCCAGTAACTGTTTGAGGCAGCAGAGCCTGCATTCTTGAAAGATTCCTGATTGGAACTTGCAGTCTTTCATTTCCTCTTCAGCTGACAGCACCCCATGAGTGGAGAAATTAATTACAAGCAGAGAAGCCGAAATGATTGAGTGAAGAGCTCTATGTCTGGGCCTGTTTTTTACATTCAGATTGAATATTAAATGGGACTTCCTGAAAAATAAGATTAATGTAAAGATTGGCTGGGTTATAGCTAATAACTTTATATTCATAGGCAGTTGGGACTGGGGTGGGTGACCTGGCACCTGACTTTGCAGGATCAAATTTTGAGCTAGCTTTCCTGTGGGTGCACCAGCGTATCCCATTTCCACATTGACCACACTGAGTTGCAGTGGCTATTGGGAAGATTTTTAGTCCTGCTTACTAGTTTGCCAGAAGAATTCAGGGGTTGTTTGCTCTCAGGCTGTGGTGATTGTGAAGGCTGACTGTAAATCTGATTAAGAGGAGATACAGAGTCATGAAGGAGATAATGACATTGTGTTTTTGCTTTGTTTCTTTTTTTGTTGTTTTGTTTTTTCTTTGTTTTGCTTGGCATTTTTTTGTTTGTTTTGCTTTGGTTTTGGTTTGTTTTTTTTTTTTCCTCCAGCTTTTCCAGCTTCTAGTGCCAGAGGGAAAATACGATAGAAGTCATGTCATATTAGAAGTGACAGCTGGCAGAACAACTGGAGGTCAGCAGAGTCCCCACAGTAAAGATTGCTTCCAATCGCCATCCAACTTCATTAAACCTCTTGCTGGTTATTCTTAATGCCTTTTTAAACTTAAATAGTGTAAAGTAACACTTTCTGAGGAAGGGTATTAATCTGTCTGATGGCAGTGGTTAGAGCTGCAGCTTAATCTAAAAACTGATGGCTGCCATTTTGTGAACCGCTCTTTATGTTGTAGCGCCTTTTATATTTTTAGGAGACATCTGCCAACAGTTCACTAAAGAAATGTTTGAGATGTACCAGAACTATGCAGACTATAAACGTTGGACCTTTGACATTTTGAATTATGTGCCGGCTGAGATAGGTATGGCAGTTCTTCAGACATTCCACCGAGACAATGAAATTAGAAGCGGTTGTTTCTGTGCTATATTTGTCCCGCGTTGCTTGTCTCTCTAGGTGGGTTGCATCATGCCGCTGCTCATATTTCGGGAGATGATGTCTACAGGCATCTGAAGTATGAAGGAGGGACTCATCGCGTCCAGCGAATCCCTGAGACGGGCATGTCATCGAGAATGCAGCGTATTCACACTGGGACAATGTCGGTTATTGTCCTCCCCGAGCCAGAGGAGGTAAACCTACTGTTCGTCAGGGTCGTAAGGCAGCATACCCCTGCTTGCCCGCTTTGGCAGTGGAGTAGGTGTGATTTTAAGAGTATCTTAGTGTTTTGGGATTCTGTTGGTAGCCAAGTGCTTTGTGCAAGTCCCAGGAAGGGAACCACAAGTTCTCCAACTCTGGAAGGCGGTAGTCCTTGGCTTTGTACTGTATGTGTTTAAATGGGGCATTGGAAGCAACATTGCTGAGATTTGCTGTTGCCTGAGGTAGCACCTAAATCAAAGATCATTTTGATGACTATTCCATCCCAAGACTCCCAAAGCTGACTGCTATGAGTACACAGATTTTAAATTACATCATCTGTTAAGACAGAGAATATATCCATGAAGATATTCGGTGGTGCATAGTAATGTGATTCTGCGGGTCCTTTTGATACTTCTTTTTTCCATTTAAATTATCGGTGTCCTTTTCTGTTACATCAGGGATAGTCTGCTTTGAATTCAAATGAGCGAGTGTGGTAGGTAGTCTTTCTGACACCTCACTGATACCAGCAGTTCTCACTTAAACCAGCAATTTGCACAAAAAATAAACAAAAAGAGATCCTGTAGGCTTTCCCTGCAAGTTCTCCTGCTTCCTTGTAATGCTTTCCTGGCAACATCGATCAGATCTGAATGTTCCTTTCCCATCCACTGACCTCAAACTACAGTCCAGGTCATCATGGACTCGTAATTCCAATCCTTACTTGGATCTGTATACACCCAGTTTTTCCTCAGTTGGGTTTGTTGTTTTTTTTTTTTAAAGCACTGTCACAAGAATCGTTCAGACTTGACTCATGAACAAGATCCTGGCACTGCTCTTTAGAAGTAGTTTCTGATAATTCTCTTACTTCTTAGTCTCCCTGTCAGAGCTAGTGGTTTTACAAAGTGTTACTGATTTTGCTTTGTTTCAGGCACAGACAGACAGATGCACACCTTGTTTTGTGAAGGATCTGGACTGAGAATTTTAAAAAAAAAAGAAATACTTAAAGCATCACTTGCTTTGCAGAGATATTTGATGTGGCATTTTTTGGAAAGTATAGTAATTATAGCTGTTAATCAGGAGCAGTTATAAAGGAGCAGTTTTGTTAAGAATCGATTTTGTTCTACACCGAGTATCATTGATGTTCAAAACACTTTCAGGCTGAACAGAAAGTATTGATTTTCTTTGATTCCAGGTTGATGTTAAGGTGGACCCCAAAGATTTGCGTATAGATACATTCAGGGCCAAAGGAGCAGGAGGGCAACACGTTAACAAAACCGATAGCGCTGTGAGAATCGTACACCTTCCCACAGGTAGGTCTGGCTGAATTCTATACATCTGATTGCCCTAAATTTGTATCCTGAGGAGATAGCTTGTGACCCTGGAAGTTGCCTCTGGGAGTGAGTTTGCAGGATTGGGCTTTATGACCACAGCAAAAGAAAATACCCCCTTCTCGTTCTGTCCCTCTTCTGGCAAGGCAACATGTGAGAGAGGGGAACCGGACAGGCGGCGTGGCAGTCGACGTGTTGCTGTTATGCCAGTTTCTCCTTCAGAGGGAGTGTTTAACGAGTACACTGTCTTTGAAGGATGAAAGAACAAATGGAGGGTGACAGGGGTGGGATAGGAGACGTAAATAATTCGTGCTGTGTGCTCTGTACCCTCAGGAGTAGTGGCCGTCGGCAGCGGAGGATGCACCTTGCCTTGCCATAACCTCTGTAGTTACAAGACTGAGAATAAAGGAGATTTTTAAGATGTTCATTCATTACTAGATATGCAATCATATGTTAAGTAGGAAGGAAAATGTATATTGTTGGGAAGGTAGTGTGTGTACCAGACAGCTCTGTCTTTCTCAGGATTTGTTTTTAGGGAAGCTCAGTGGGCTTCTCTCTGTCCAGATGCAGAATCTCTTTCGGCACAGGAAATTCCAATAGTGATCTGAAAGCAGCTGTTTCCTACATGCCTTTTTATTCCAAAAATCAAATGAGAAGTAAAAATAAACATCACATTTCTTTTCAAGACCTTTATTTTACTTAATTTCATTATTCATAATTAAGTTCAAGCCTCCCAAGTGATGTTTAGACATATTTCTCTGCTAGAATAATCAACTTTCCAGTCTCCTGCAACCCTAACCTAGACTATGACTTTAAAAATATGTTACACTGTTTTAAATATGCTTCTGTAGACACTGAAAATTGCATCTTTAACATGTGATAATTGGAGTGGAGCCACTAATCGGAGTGGAGCTGTTTTCTGGAGGCATTGGCCTCCAGAAAGTCCTTTGCTTCACATTTTAAAATATCCCTGGCTTTTCTGTAGCACTGCACAGAGCCCCAGGTGCAGCTGTGAAGAGTTTAAAAACGTACTAACAGTTCTGGCTGGTGTGTTAAAATGTCATTTTATCCTTCAGCTGACAGGCCCTACAAACCAGCGCCCTAGAAGGTTCCATTTGCCTAACGTGTGAGAATTAATTTAGCTTGTTTGTTCTTGGTTATAATGGGCTTCTTGATGTGAGCTCTCTTGAATCCTTCCGTGCAGGACTGGTAGTTGAGTGCCAGCAGGAGCGATCACAGCAGCTAAACAAGGAAATAGCTCTGCAGACACTGAGAGCTAAGCTGTACCAGCAGATCATTGAAAAACAACTGAGTCAAGAGCAGAGCTCCAGAAAACTGCAGGTGGGAACACGTGGTTGCTGAAGTTTGGGGAGGGGGCTGTGTTGAGGATTTCTTTACAAATTTTGGGGCTGACAGTGGCCGAGAAGGCGGGTTTGTGTGTCCAACCAGGTGTGCTTACAAAGGAGAATCATGTATTTCAAAATGCTAAGTCTGTTTTTTACTTATCCCAGTTCAAGGCTAGTGTAGACTTCTCAGGCAGTGAGAAAGAAATACCAACTGCAGCTGGAAACAAACGTCAGAGGACTGTCTGGAGCTACCCAAAAGGCAGCACCCAACACCCAGTGTCAGATCCACCTATTAGGGCCAGAGTTACACAAACAAAGCATTGCTAAAAAGTTACTTTCCATGAAAACCAGGATCAGAAGTTCTCAAAGTTACATTCTGTTCCTGAACCAGAGCACTCATAACATGGTACAGAGCAGTTTGAAAGAAAGGGGTACAAACAACCCTGACACTTGGCAGCCAGGTAGCGGTTTATTTGGTGATTGTTCTGCTTTAAAAGGAAGAAATGGCTTCCATAAAGAGTTACCTCAAGTTATGCTGCATAACGTGCTTTTCTCTTGAAATGTGCAATCATTCTTTCCTCGTTCTTTGAGTATTTTCCCATTTGTGGTGAAAACTTCCATGGGGATCAACAGGAATAAAACCAGTTGCAGAATCACAGTACTGCTCAGGTCACCAGTTGCCAGCTTAGTTATTTAATTGCTAGTTTTGGGTGGCATTTAAGCGTATTCTTCCTGCAGATTATTAACCCAGTCACTGTCAGCAGCGAGCCATTTATCTTTGGTGATTAATTTTAGCTTGAGAGCGTTCAAATCAGCATAAATTTCTATGAATACTACAGAAAACCAGACAAAAGTAAATTACCTTTCCTGATGCTTCAGAATAAATGCAGTAAATTCCTGGTTCTGAAATCTATATGTGGGTGCAGATGAAATTTTCAACAAAGCCAAGGAAGCAGAATCCCATTTCTGTAAGCCCTTTGGAGCATGTAACTCTCCATTTTAACGAAGAATTTAATCTCCCCACAACGCTGCCTTCTGAGTTCAGTTTTAAAACCTGCACTCTTGGGCTTTACCACCAGAGGACCACTCTTCATAGTCTGAATTGCCTTCTCCTTCAGAGCTGATTTCTGACAGCCAGCCGTTAGCGAAGCTGCTTCCCCACACCTTGTCTGTGCTGCTCTTTTATTAATGACACTTACTCTCTTTTTTTTTTTTTTGGGGCGGGGGGAGCTACAACCCCCCAGAAAGAGAAAAATGCTTTTATATTTCTGACTAAGGACACATATATGTGGAGGACGTCGTTAAAGAATGGTTATGTGACCGAGGATGTGAACAGCCGGACATGTTACGGTTGATGCCAATTACAGATGGAAAAGTACAGAAGAACAAGATGAGGCCTAAGTGGTAAACAGGGAACAAAGAAGAAAGAATACCATGAGAAAGAGAGCATCATGAGTTATGCGAAGGCCCTGTTTTCAGTTCGGTTCCCAAAACATTCTCGTTCCCATGTTGTTTTTAAGAAGCTGGCTGAATTCTCTCAAAACAGTCTTGTTTGGTTCTCATACTCTTAGCTCCTATCTAGAACCCCTGATCAGTAAACTTAAAACATGTTTTTCTGCTAAGTACTGACCAATCAATACTTGAAAAAACAAGTTGTTATCCAATCAGGTACTGACACTCAAATTGCTGTAATGCAACTAAAAAGTATAAAATCACATGAAGTTCCTGCAAGTAGTTGAGACAATAAAAGGTAGTCACTACCTTCGGTCTCCCAGCGTCTTCTTTCCGACACATATAGGTGTGTGACATCTAAGAGTCACGTAATTCTTCCAGCTACAGAGCTGGAACAGAAGTGTAATGGAGGAGGTCAGGAAAAGAGAAGGCTGAGGGGAGACCTTAACACTGACTACAATTACCTGAAAGGAGGTTGTAGAGAGGGGGGTGATGGTCTCTTCTGCCAAGTGACAGGTGATAGGACAAGGGGAAATGGCCTCAAGCTGCACCAGGGCAGGTTCAGATTAGATGTCAGGAAGAAATTCTTCACCAAAAGAGCTGTGGGGATGTGGAACAGGCTGCCCAGGGAGGGGGGTGAGTCACCATCCCTGGATGTGTTTAACAGACGGGTAGATGAGGTGCTTGGGGATATGGTTTAGGAGAGGACAGGGACAGTCGGACTCAATGATCTTAAAGGTCTTTTCCAACCTAAGATTCAATGTTAAAGCTGTCTGTGATGCAGAATCACAGGTAATACAGTTTGGTAATGCCACGATATTTAAAAAAACCCAACCCACGTGCTGAGCCAGCAGTGGTAAGGTCTGTATGTGCAACAGGCTGATCCATTAAAGTTTGTTCTGTTTTACAGCAGTACTTGATTTACTTTTGTTTTGAAACATAATTTAGTATAATTTATGTTTTGCTGCTTGACTACAGTTGGGAACAAGAGCCCAGTCAGAGAGGATTCGTACTTACAACTTCACCCAGGACAGAGTCACTGACCACAGGATCTCGTATGATGCACGCAATATCAAGGTAATGGTTGCTTGTGAGAGTTTTTAAAGTTAATTATGTATGTGTACCCTAGGAAGAAAAGGTTAACTAAGTGAAACCAATTTAATATATATGAGGAAATCAGATAGCCAGTTGTGCCCTGACCAAATGTTGTAGTTTTAGGAAGCTTAAACTTTCTTTTCTGCCTTACAGAGCAGTGTTTGAGGTGGCTGTCACAGGATATAGCTCACTGGCCCACTTCTGTAGAGTGAAAAATGGTCACGAGCATAGCCCTGGGTGAGCCCCTTGGCCAGACTGGACAAATGAAATTTGAGATTCTTGAAGCTTAGGACCGCCGAAAGGAAAACCTGACAAGAAGGACTTCCCCTCTTAGTTAAACCAAGTCGTTCCTTCTCCCTTTAATGCTGGAGTGAAGGAAGAGGAAAACTTGTCTTTATGTTTGCCCACAAGCCACAGTTAAAAGAAACTGAATCTGAATGCTTTTGTTTTAAGATTACCTGGTATATTATTTCTAAGTGAATCTCTGTTTATGGCTTGAAATCATATTTATTTATTGGGTTGGGCTTTTTTTTTTTTGTTGTTTTTTTTTTTTTCAGGGAAACAGATCTGTGTGTATTAATTTTACGGAAAATTATTTGAATTTTAGGACAAAATTTAAGGTGACCCTTCACTATTTTAGCTTGGTTACCCAGCTTACTCTGAGTGCTGTTGCATAACAAGCAAAGTGTTTTGAACTGTACCCACAGATGTCCTGGGTAACCCCAAAGAATTACAGAGTGTGATGAATACTGGGATGGTTCGTATTTAATGGGAGTGGGGAACAGATACACAAATACCGTGTGGAGGAGAATGGGAAGAAGTTCCACAACTGTATGAAAATGACATTGTTACTCAGGCTTTTTTGGTTATTTAGTTTTGGGGGTTTGTTACTTTTCTTGAGTGACACGGAAACCATAAACTGCCTCACAGAAGTTAGTTAAGTTTCTCTTACAAAACCAACTAGTTAATCATAGAATCACAGAATGTGTTGGGTTTGACCTCTAAAGGTCATCTACTCCAACGCCCCTGCAGTGAGCAGGGACATCTCCACTAGATCAGGTTGCTCAGAGCCCCGTAAAACCTGACCTTGAATATCTCCAGGGATGGGGCCTCAACCACCTCTCTAGACAACCAGTGATCTACCACCCTCATATTGAAGAACTTTTCCTAATATCCAGCCTAAATCTCTCTTTTCTAGTTTAAAACCATTAACCCTGATTTTATTGCTCCATGCCCTCATGAACAGTTCTTCCACAGCTTTCTTATAGGCACCTTTCAGGTACTGAAAGCTGCTGTAAGGTCCCGCCAGAGCCTTCTCTTCTCCAAGCTGAACAAGCACAACTCTCTCGGCTTGTCCTCATAGCAGAGGTGCTCCAACCTTCTGATCATTTTTGTGGCCTCCTCTGGACACGCTCCAACAGGTCCATGTCCTAGTTCTTGGCATGAGCAACAGTATTTGAATTATATGCTTCAATCCTTGATGGTTTTTGCTTGGGGATTGTCATGTAAACCCCTGGGTCACATGGAAGCATGACAGGAAGGCAGCAGCAGCTGCTTCTGTTGCTGGAAGCTGCAGAGAGACTGGATGCACTGGGATAAGGCCCCAGAAAACATGCACCCCAGGAGCTCCTCGGCATTTCAGGGTAATAGTGATGTACAGTCAGTAATGCTTTTGTCTCCTGTTTGTTTGGTTTTTTTCATAGGAGATTCTCAGTGGGAAAGAAGCCCTGGATAAACTAATCAGCAGGCTGCTGGAGTTTGCAGAGGTAGAGGCTGTCACAGAGCATCTGGAAAACTTGCAAACATTAGAAGAAGGCTGCTGAAGACCTTGTGTAGAGTTGAAGCAGGAGTGGTGTGTTCGGTAGCAAAATAAACCAGACACATTTGTTACATGGTGGAGTACAATCGAAGCTGCTCTGGTTTTATATTTTGGTGCAAACAGGCTGGATTTATTACAGCAGCCCTAGCAGAGAAGAACAAGTTGGGAAGTACTGTGTGCACATACTTTTGGGCATGGCTTTAAGCCGGTACCCCTCTGGACCATATTGCAGCAGGAAAGATACAGCATCATGAGGATGGAGCAGCAGAGAGACCACATAGTGCACGTTTTATTTTGGGGCTGGGAGAGGTTCCTGTCTAAGTGAAAGCACCTAAATTCCCCAAATACAGGCTAGAATCTGGCCCAGCGAATAATACATACTTTGATCCATTGATTGGGCGACCTTCCTAAATGTAGTCACCTAAAAATAATGCCGTATTATGATGCTTTTTTTAATTTTTAGAGTGAATATACAAAATCAAAGGGAGAAATGTCAGGCAAGGGGCCAGAATCTTAAGTGAGAAGCCTATCAGCTTTCTTCCAGCCATTCTTGGGTCAGCTTGAGGCCGGTCTGGACCTACTCAAGAGTGTGGAAGCACATGCTCTGTTTTCAGATCTAGTTGACGAGGTTCTGGGAGGAGTTCAGCAGTCATAACGGGCAGCTCCCTGCTTCGTGGCAGAGAAACTGAGCTCACAGCGTAGATGTCCTTCAGCCAATCGAGTAAATCTGGGTTTCAGTTTCTGCCTTGCCCTCTTTGGGAACGTGTGCCTGTCCCTGAGGGTGATGCAGGTATCCAGAGGCAGCCTGCGGCCCTGCTCAGCAGTTCAGGAGCACCTCATGTGTTCAGCGCTGCACAGAAGTGTCAAAGTGCTCTGATGAACTGGCTTGACTTGCTAGATCTGCCCTTCCCAGGTTACACCATCAAGTTGCTCTGCTCGGTCTTTTCACATGTGAAGAACCAATTAATTGTTAGGATTTAAAGCAGGCCTCGTGGTTAATCTGTGTGTACACGTTTCTTTGTGATCATGAATGATCCAGGGCTGAGAACATGTCAGTTTCTTTAAGAAAAAAGATTTATTTTGATACTGATTTCTGAACGGTGTGATTTTATTACTGTACGTGTAACGCAATGGTTTTCACTTTGTTCAGTTGTATAAAGAAAGAACTTGAACCAGGAAGAAAGGAGGAAAACTTTACTCAGTTTCTTGTTTCTGGAGTGATTTTTCCACCCTTCGCCTCTGAACATCACATATTCAAGAGTAATTATTAAAATCCATATCCCAACAGAAATACCCCAAAATTATTACACTCCCGTTATGCTCAGTCTGTTTTGCCCATTCCCTCTTCCAATTAAGTGTCCTCATCTCAGACCCCTCAAGATAAAGGCAGGGAGAGATTGTTCCACAATCAGCATCACAGGCAAAACAGACTCAACACAGAAGAAAGGCAAGAAAACTCTCTAATTTATTACACTTTACTGCACACACTGAGGAACCAGAGTCAGGTAATGAGAAGCACAAACAGCTCTTAAAACACCACCCCCCCACCCCTCCCTTCTTTGCAGACTTCAATCTATTCATGATGTTTCTCTTCCCCAGAATGGCACAGGGGAAAGGGGGGGAAACAAGGAATGGAAGCTTCAGTCTTTGGTCAGTTCCTCATGAGTTATTTTCCTTCTGGGGTAGGGGNCCACAGAGTCACACGTACCTCCAGCAAACCTGCTCCAGTGTGGGCCTCTGTCTTTCTCTGCCTCTTACCTCTCTCCACAGGCTGCAGGTGCTGCCAGGGGCTTGCTCCAATGTAGGTCACAGATTCTTCCCTATTCCTTTCCCTGCTCCACAGTGGGCTCCTGCCTGGCCCAGGTACCTCTCCATGGGCTGCAGGTGGGGTCTCTGTCTTCTATGGGCTGCAGGGGAACACCCACTTCACCATGGTATTCTCCACAGGCTGCAGGGAATCTTCTCTCAGTGCCTCCTCCTTCCCCCTTCCCTGACCTTGGTGTCTGCAAAGTTTCTTACATCTTCTCACTCCCTTCTCTGGTGGCAAAATGCAGCTGTTTGTGTTTTTCTCTCTAAAATGTGATTCCCAGAGGCCTGTGACCGGCGCTGATTGGCCCGGCCGGCCTTGTCAGTAACAGGATTTGGGAGTTTGGCCTTGGGAGCCCAGCTGGAATTTGCTTTGTTGGACCCTTAAGAAACTTCTCGCTGCTTCTTAAAGAAGCCACATTGCAAACCCACCACAGCAGAAGGTACATCTTGATTTTAGCCATCCCCAGTGCAGGCACTGAAATTTAGCAGCTAAATCCATTCTTCCATCCCATTCGGGCCATTCTGAAGAACCTTTGTTTGATGAAGCTTATCCTGCCATGGCTCATACCTGTCTGTGAGACAGGAAAACACTGCTGTGCCCACTTAGGATGGAGAATTTGATGCTGAGCAGACCCCCTTCTACAGGAGGTCATTGCCTGTAGCACGCCTTTTTCCTACAGCTGGGTATATTCCCTTGTCCTCATTGGCAAAGCATCGTTTGAGGCAATGGCTTCTCCCAACATAGAAAAATTTATCTGATGCCATATTTTATTCCAAGTTCTTCTGCCCCAGTCTTTCTGTGGGACATAAGAGCTGGTGGATTGTCATGGGGTTTGGCTGGCACTTGTCAGCGGGTGAAGGATGTGGGGTAGAACGATGCCATCTCCGAGGCATTTTCAGGATGGAGAGTACTCTGAACTCGGGCTCTGCAGTTCCTGCAAGTGACCCCAACTCTCAGCAGATAAATCACCAGCAGGAAAAATTACAATAACAGAGCATAGGGAAAGCTCCCTGGAAGGCAGGAACAGCCCTTGGGGAGAGCACAATCTGTGGTGGGAGAGCAGAGCAAGAGCAGGTTCATCTGGGAGGAACCACCTTCTCCTGCAGCTTAACATTTCGTGGTTGGTGTTGCAACAGACAACAAAGTACCACCTTTGCCTCTGGCTTCCCACCACAGCCATCAACTCCACCTCTCTTTGAGAGCTGATTGATGAGAAAAGTAGCTCCTGTCTCGTTCCCCTCCCAGCAAAGGAGGAAGCTAGACCAAAGCCAAGCCTGGAAGCAGCCCCTTTTTATGACGAGAGAGACGGTGGTTTGCCCTCTGTGCCAGAACAGCAGCCCCGGTACCTTACCTCAGTTACCTCATCGGCCGCAGAATGCGCAAGGGAACGTCTCGGAGATCTTGGGACTACAGACAGATTCACTCACTCGCAGTAGTGAGCTGCCCGTTCTCCCTTAGCTCACAATGAAGCCCAGCAGTGCTAGCGATGAAACTCGCTTCGTCTGGCACAACTGTGTGCCCAGATCGTACCTGAACTTTCTGAGGTGCTTTGCCAAAAGACCATGCTGACAAAAAGGTGTTTCCTCAGGAAAAGAAATCTGATGGAATAACCTGCATGCGTTCTCCATCTTCTGAAGGCAGGATAATGAGCCGTGCCCCGGGAGCTGAANAGCTGAAGATACCTTCAGCTCCCGGGGCACGGCTCATTATCCTGCCGACCAGCAAACAGGAGGACTAGCGGATCACAACCTGGTACCATCGGATAGTTCATATGTTCAAGCACATCCTGAAGGCCACTAAACAGTAACTACAACGCAGTGAAGAATTCAACAACTAAACAGTTTTAACCCAGGGCTTCTGGTGCTCGCAACTGATGCATGGAATAAAGCAGTTTCCAGTCACTGCACCATGCGCTACCGGAAGGCACCCAGACACAATGCTGGTGACCACAAAACAGAAGTGTTATAAAGCACTGCCACACTTACATACTGATTCGCGTTTATACATAACCATGGCCCCATTTTAAACAGTGCATGCACCCATAAACCCCTCGGGTTGCCCAAAAACCCTTGAACAGATGCACACCAGCAGCAAAGATGGTTCAAACAAAGGCTTTATTTGGTCTTTTCCTATGAACTCTGCTTCCAGAGCTGGCAATATTTTCTAATTGCAACTTAGAAACAGGCTGTTGAACTCTGCAGACAATACTCAGAAACCAAACCAAGCGCTTTTCAGTCACACCACTGGTCTTCCTTGTATCTTCAGGGAAGCAAGTCTCTAAAACCTGCAGCCTTCAGCCCGCCGTCTGTACAATGCTCTCTGCTGGCTTTTAACACCAGCTGATTCTGCTTACACACCTAGAACCAAACCTGCATACACTGACATTCCCTGGGAATCCTCTTGGGCAAATTCAACCTTTTTCAGCTTAGTATCTGCAGACTCTGCACAGAAACTTTTTGTTCAAGCTATAGAGAAACACAGAATACTCTGGGTTGGAAGGGACCACAAAGATCATCCTATATATATCCTGAAATGCTTCACAAAGCTAGATTGGTTAATCACACAGACGGCTAACACAACTCCTAAGTTAAGTAATTTAGCAGGGAGAAGGTAAGAGGACTTAAGAGGTAGATACAGGAGAGTCTGAAGAGATATGGCTGACAAGACGGACCCAAAGGGTTGCCGCGGTAGATAGCAGAAGGTGTACAGGCAGTTTCCGTACCAACAGCAGAAGGACTGAAGGAGGACTGGAATGAAACCTCAGTCTCAGGAAAACCAACTACCATGAAAGTGGGAAAAGCACGTGTAGCTGGCCTCGAAACAGCTTGCACTTGTTTGAAAATGGGTACGGTTGTGCTTCTTCAGGGCATGACGCAAACAGGCAGCAGAGGCGCCGGGTGTAAGCTGGGATCTGGAGACAGCGTGGCCTAGTTAAGCCAAGGTGGAGCTTCCTGACCACCTCAGTAGAGCAGGGGATAAGGTGAAGGGATGCTGCAAACGGGCTTGGTGACAATATGTTTTGCACATATAGGAACGCTGGAGGAAGACGGTTTGAGGAAAACTAACAAGAAGAAAAGGATTAAGAAGGGGAGGTGCAACTGAAAAAGCAAATCAAGGAAACCAAACAGCGTGAAAACAGGTTTTTACTCCCTTTCTAAGACACCAAAACATGCACTGAAATGACACCTTTTGGGGGTGGGGGGGGAAGGAGAAATGTTTTCACACACCGGTTAGTGAATTTAACCCAGAGCCGTGTCATGAGCAGGCCTCCCACCTCCTACATCTGAATACCAGGACTGGACGATGCTGCAGTACAGATTTTGTCTAGGAGAGTCAAAACCTCCCAAACTTCACCTTATTGGACAAGCCTGGGTTCCAATCTATAAATTTTCATGGGAAGGGTTAAAATATGTCTCAGCCTAAATAGGAACAAGGACTATTCTATAACATGGGTCAAAATTGAGCAGGTGGTCTTTGCACAGCTCCTGCCACAACAGACACCCAATGTCATTTTTAGTGTACGCAATCTGTTTGCTTCTGAACACATCACCCACTTTGGGCAGGCCCTACTGTAAAAAAAACCACACACACACACACACACACACACACACACACACACACACCCCAAAGATAAGCGTCCTGTGCTGCGAAGCTCTCTCTAAACAGAAAAGATGGGTGAAAGATGAGGCAAGGAAACAAAAAAACCAGAGCAGTCGACTGACTGGCTCGAAATCACACAGAAGAAATCATCGGGACTTGCAACGGCCACCCCTTTCTCTCCAATTCTCCTTCCCCTCTTGGTAATAATGCCAGGGACCGCCTAGAGACCTGAGAACGCGGCCCTTGCTCAAGGCAAAGCAGACAGAGGAAAACACGTGGCGGGATAGAAAATGGCTTTGTCAGAAAACAAAACACTCTTCTCCTGAAAACACTGTTGTTCTGAACAGCAACAGGAACATTATTCTGCTGAAAGCCAGTGCAGCCCCAGGAGGGATTAGCAGATGAGGAGCGTAACTGTGGTACTACCTAGAGGATTCCTGGCAAATTCCAAGGGCAGGAGATTTTGCAGGGACCCAGCGCAGGAGGGAGAGGGATCTGTGCAGAACAGATGTCCTGCAGAAGCAGTCTGCCTCAGATCTCACACGAGACAGTATTTTTGTGTAGAAGAGAAAATATTTGGTTTAGATACACAATAAGGAAGTTGAAGGACAGCATGGTGCAAAATGAAACAGTGGCTTTGGATGCATCAAATTTGATTCAATTGGCCCTTAGTAAAACTGACACCTAAGGACAAAGGATGAACTGGTCTGTCCTCAGACTGACTCCCAGAGGTAGCAGGGAGCGAAGCACCGTATTTATTGATGAAACACAGGCTTTCGAGCTCCCAATCAGTATCTGAACCAGCTTCGCTGTCAGTGAACAAAGAAAACATTTCCTACTGTAAGTACTTGTTTTGGTTTGTCTGTTAAAGACAGCACTGGGCAAAGACCTTTGGTCCACATCACAACTAACAGCAGCTCTTCAAGGAACCTGCACTTTTTATTTCCAGATGTTTTCAAACATCCACTTTAGTTACAGGTAGCTTAAATCGCTGCCTGTGACCACTTCAGCGTGACACAACATTTTTAAGGAAGAATGCACTCACTAAAAGAGGAAAGATGCTTGCCTCAGAGGGTATTTAACGTGGAGCCTACAAAAACCCCTCCTCTATATGAATAAACAACTAAATCATTTTACAGCGCTCATGAGGAAATGGACATACTTTAGGCTTGGAGTAGCAAACGTGTCAGACAGAACCACGCAAGGGAAGCACTCAGCAGCTGGCAATGGCAGAGGATCAGAGAGAGGCGGTTGTCCTGGTAAATCACAGGGCACCCACGGCCGACAGTGTGATGCAGTCACGTGAAAGGCAAGTGTGGTTTAGAGATGTATCAAAGGTTACTTCCAATAGGCTAAGGAAGCATTAGTGACATCACACATGGCCTTAATCTTCCTTGAACATAGAGCCAAGGCAAACTTGGGCTGGACTGGGTGAAGAGAAGTGCTGGTGGAGTACTGAAGGTCCTGTCACACAAGGACGCTTTATGTGATTCAGCAAAGGCCCAGTGGATTCAAGAGAAAAGCTACTTAGCTGAGAGGGCAATACTTGTGGTGGATGGGAGGAAAGGAATCTGAATGGCTCACAAAAACACAGAGGCTTCCAGTCAGAGCGGGCTCCTTCCTGCTGGAGTAAAGTTTGAGTAAGGACAAAACCTGAAAAATCCACTTTTTAAGACACCTGATGACCTCTCCCCAGCAGAAGGGACACAGCTGTTCTTAGCCTTGCGCGCGGGGCCTTTGGCAGGCAACACGTTGTCCATTCCTGCACCTAGGGCTGTGAGCGCACCCAGCACCGCATCCTGCACCTCTCACTGACGGTCCAGGGCGAGGTGAAAAGCGAACACGAAACACAGCCGCCCTGAGGAACCTGAAGAAACACGTGGCATTAAATATAATACCCAATTCTCTTCTAGCACACAGGGAAAATGCCACAGAACAGAGAAAAGGACTTCAGCTTCCTTTGTTAGCACGTGAAGAACCAAATCCCCTGTCTACTACTGCAGTCTCCGCTGCTCTGACAGATTAAAAGTAGTTTTCTCAGTGAAGTTCAAGCTCAGCAGTCACCAACTCTTTTGCTGTAGCTGGACTCTAACAACTCTCTTAACTGCGCCCTGAGTTTCTGTTCGAGGCTCCCCTGAGATTCTAGTCACTGTGAGCTTTCAAAACAGACATGTTTAATGGATTAATGGTCTGAACCTCTACGGACCACTGTGTGATACCTAGGGAAGCAATAACCATATCTCTATTCTGACACAGCCAATCAATCGCGGCGATGCTAAATGAAGACCAGCCTTGCCAAGTGAAGAAAGCAAATCTACAATCCTCAAGGAAATGTCCAAGCCACCATGGACAGAACAGCCATCAGCTCTATTTATCCATCTTCTGTTCTCCTTGTCTACTGAGGACAATGAAGGCTCAATGCACTTAGTGCCTCTCAGTCAACACTGCAACTACTCAACACGCTCCTCTTACCAACAGATAAAGCCCAACAGCCCCAAAATGGGCGCTGTAGCAGTGCCAGGTCTTTGGAATATTTTTTTTTTTCTTCATGAAAATGGGAAAGAGACAAAATGAAATAAAGACCAAAGAAAGTAAGATTAAAGAAAACCAACCTGATGTGTAAAAAGAATGAAAAATTCAAGCAGAGACAATAATAAAGCAAAATACAACAGGAAGACACCACAGAAATACCTACTCCAACAGGGGTTGTGGCTCTGGTGCTGTCATTAAAAGTTAAGATTCATCAGGTTTCAATCTTCTGCAGAGGCTTAATACATTTATCATGCACGAAACACAAATATTTTCTTTCAGGGTATTATTTGAAATGAGTGGTGCTGAGGTGACTAACTCCTCTAAAAGCTGCTTTCAAAGGATCTATTTGTAATGATGGCACTCTTACCACCTACTCTTCTGCAAGCGACTAGCCAAAGGTTAGTAAGCACAATATTTTTACTCATTAGCTGGGAAATTGCTCCACAAAAACAGTCCTGTGGGGATCATTTTACTCTGTCGTACATGCCACTGATCCAGTTCCTCTGTAAAAATAAAATGTCTGCAGCATTTTTGCCAGATGAAGGATTACTACATTCTTCTATACTTAGAAAAGGAGTAAAAAACCTCACACAATGTATTTAAAACAGCATACAGTGAGCAAATCAAACTTAGGTGGCATGGTTAAAATAAAAAAATAAATGTATGTACAACACTGCATAGGTAACATAACACAAAACTTCAATTCCAAAATCAATCACATCAGAATAAAATAAAAAAATAGTACAACTCACAAGTGTTTTAATACCTGTAAATCCTTAATTTCTATCCAACATTTCTTTATAAAAGCCTGTTTAAAATATTAAACTTTTGTATTCACTCTAGCTTAAACAGAATCTAAAATATTTCTTAATATTACTGATCACTTAGTCTTTGTCTTAGGTTTCTAGATTTTCCATTTTCAAATTTCCTCTTTTTAAATGTTGGCACCCCTTCTGTCAGGTCTCCAAGGGAGGTGACTGTCTTCTCTTTAAATATCATCGTCACATCTTCCGGAGCCTCTAGGACTGGAGGTGGTATATTATTACTCTCTGTACTAGGGAGCTCCAGGTCCACTTTTTCACTGGGAAAAGACAGGAAAACATAAAAGGGTTAAACCTACACAGAGAAAACAACATGGTGAGCTGCAGACAGTAACATCCCTATCGAGTTGTCCAAGCAGCTCTCAGTTAGTTAGATGCAGTCTTCTACTCAATATCCCCATCACGTGGGGACCAAAACCCCAAATAACATGTTCTTTGTCTCTTCTGTGCGGGCTGGCATGAAAAGTAAAACCCTAAGACCTCATTCTCTAGAGAGCTTTTACCATGGCCCAAGCACCCGTCATGTAAACAGTCCCGTGAGAGACAGCAGGGCTGCATGTGTGTCACCTAAGCATGTTGAAAGACAGTAGTAATTAGCAGTGGTTTACTGCCCAACTGTGAGTGTCCATAGGATCACAGAATGCGTTAGGTTGAAGGGACCTTTAAAGCTCAGTCCAACCCCCCTGCGGTAAGCAGGGACATCTTCACTAGATCAGGTTGCTCAGAGCCCCATCAAGCCTGACCTTGAATATCTCCAGGGATGTGGCCTCCAACCCCTCTCTGGGCAACCTGTGCCAGTGATCTACCACCCTCATATTGAAGACTTTTTTCCTAATATCCATCCTAAATCTCCCCTTTTGTAGCTTAAAACCATCACCCCTCCTCCCACTGCTACATGTCCTCATGAACAGTTCTTCCACAGCTTCCTCCATCCCTGAGGGTCTGCATGACAGAAGAACAAGCTTAGAAAATCAGCCAATGACCCCAAAGTTAGGACAGGCAGCCTGGAGGACAGGATCACAGCTAATACTGTTCTGAAGAAATCAAAGATATCATCTAAAAAAATGACTAGTCGGTTTTAGGAGGTCAACAGCAAAACCCTTATGTTCTACAAGAACAATCTGTGGCACACACATACAGTGGATAGCGACCTAACAGTTCACAGAAAATTATCTAAATCACAAATCCATTGGGAATTACACCAGCATAACATTACTGTGAAGAGATACATACTGTATTCCTGGCCAACCCACACAAGGAATCTCCCGGTACTACTGAGTGTTAGTCTGAGGTCAGCTCATGCACTTTACCTACTCTCAGGTCCTGTGCTTGAAGGGAGATGTGGATCAGCTCATACACCCAGAAAAAAGCCATCAGAATGACAGCAAGTCAAGAAAATGCAACCTCTGCAGTATCCCTAAAACATCAACTCTCTGGAAGTGGTTGGCACTGTGCCTAGTCTAAATGTAAATAACAAACAACTGCGTTTTACATCGTGTAAACTGAGTATATACTGAGTGGAAGGTTATATATCCACTGTGGAAGGTTCAGTAGCAGAAAGCACGTTTTATTGGACAGTGAACGAAAACCTGAATGAATATATCAGCTCTGGAGCCAAGAAGTGGTTGGTGGTGCAATGCAGGAGATGTTACGTTAACTGATGAAGCGACATTTATCATCTCCAAGGAAGTGCATCAGTGCTTACATCAGTTCAAACAGGTCATAACCGTGTCTGCTTAGTAATTTAGAACTGACATGCTGGAGAATTAAGTTAAGTATGAGGGGGAAAAAAACCTGATTTCATTCTCCCAAACTTATTTTTTCCAGAAAGCGAGAAGGCCCCCATAACAAGAAACTGCCCATAGAAGACAGGATGCTTCACGAGAAAATGAGCCATCTCGGGCATTATGCAGTGAAACAAAACACAACCCCCTTCCTGATGCCTGTCATGCAAACATCTGCAGTACGTCGGCTGGACATGGGAAAGAGAGACAGCCTCCAGATTCAAAACTGGTATAACTAGATGACACATCTTTTGTCTTCTATGTCCTTATTTAAATCATTACAGAAAATGTCTCCCACTGCATTGTAAGAGCCCCCAGGACTTACCCCCAGTGACAGCAGAAAAGGTTGCGTGGGACTTTGATTTGAAATGAGGGAGATTAGAGAACAAGAAAAACAATCCAACCACAAGTCTTTCACTGCCATACTGGATGAAAGTAAGACAAAAAAACTGAGGTGCCCTTTAGACTGTGTCCTTCAAGTGAACAGTTAGTACACCACCACAAAGTGAGAAGTAATTACTGCTTGTGGAAGCAACTCAGCCAAACATAAGGCTTGCGTAGAAATTGCTTGAGTCTAAACCATACTCATTATGCCAGGAACTACTGATCCCACAGGGAAGGAACTCAAAGCAATGCTAACCCAGTGTGACCAAGATCAGGTTGCTGCCAGCCTGAGAAGATCAAGATAGATCTTGAACTCCAGGCAGAGTTGGCCCAACTAATTACTCATGAGAACAAAAGACATTTTAGCCTGGAAGCTACTGGCCCCGGGAAAGCTACCTATGCTGTTCCAATACTGGAAGCAATTGAATCAATAGTCACAGGAGCTCCTGTGGCAGCTGAAACAGACTCTCGAAGGAAACAGTGCTAAGGTACAGAGGCTTAGAGTAACTAAATGAATATAGATGATACTCGGGCTCTGAGAAAAATCATCAAAGAATCATAGAATCTCCTGAGTTGGAAGGGACACAGGAGGATCATTGTGTCCAACTCCTGGCTCCACACAGGACCAGCCAAGTCAGAGCATGGCACTGAGTGCATCGTCCAGACGCTTCTTGGACTCAGCCAAGCTGGGTGCTGTGACCACTTCCCTGGGGAGCCTGTGCCAGTACTCGATGGATGACAACGATCCTCTGAATCACTTTATTTTGTACTCACGGTGAACTTCTACACTGAAACCAAACCATGACCACTATCTGCTACAGACAGCTATTACTTAAAACAATCACTGCAGGAAGAACTGTATTTGGTCTATGTTTCCAATCACTGCTGTGCTAATCCTGCCAGAATTCAGAAGAAAAAGCTTCAGCTCAGCAAACAGGTATTCTGGAAACAACTACTATGAAAATAACTATGGTAGAAAGATCCTCACCATGGTTCTTCTTCTTCGTCTTCCTCCTCTTTTTTTTCCGTAAGTGCTTTCCATTTTCCATAAGGGTTGGTCTTGTTGGATGCATCACTGGAGGCTTCTTGGGAAGCCGACGTACTCTCCTCTTTAGCAGAAGTTTCTGCTGGCTTAACTTCTCGCCATTTCCCATACGGACGTAGCTTTTTAGCTTTGGGAGATTTTTTTCCTTCCTCTGACTCTTCACCATTACTTCCTTTCCTCTGAAGAGGAAAAAAGCACACCTTCAACAAAAGGCTTCAATAAAAACACAATGTAGCTTTATTTTACATCTTTTATTTACTGTTACCCACTATTCACACTTTTCAACCAGGAGTAACTTGAAACAATACACTCATATCGTAATAAAATCTTTGAATTTCTTTCCTTGTGCTTTTCATCATGATTATGTTGTATATGTAAACCGTCTCTGCCAGTTCTGAACTACCAGCTGCAGAAGAAAAGATCTGACCCAACTAGAGCCACTGAAGTTTTATATCCAAGGCAAAAACATTTTGATTGATACAGGTTTTGTACTATGTTCTGCTAATGCTTTTCTCAGTTACTAACGAAACTACAACCATGTCATTTTCAGTCCAAGGCACTGCCTGAAGGTCTCTTGGTAGTCACATTTACCAATGAGAGTGAGAAGTCATATCCTCATGACTGAAATCCAAATAATTTTGTGAATCACTTCAGAGAGGTAACAGGGACCTTTCTCAGAGAACATCACATTTCCTGCAGAATCCGATCTACTTCCAGTGGGCTGAAGGAGAGATGTTTTCTATTCTGAAAGAGTGCCACTAATGGGCCAAATAACTGAATAAAGATTCATTTTACTATTCAAACAAGTCCAAACTCAGCCATATGGTTTAATCTCATTATGCTGAGTACAGCCTACCACAAGAAGCAAATGTTAAACCATCTTATGCTAGAAACTTACCTTGATTTTTTTTTCTGAACCCTGTGCTTCGTTTTCACTGTCTTCTGAGTCCGATTCAGACCCTCTGGAATCTGATTCTGCAAGAATCTTGTCACGTCGACTCTTCTCACTTGAAGATGAAACAAACCCATCTGGCTTCTCCCATGTGGATACTGTCCAAAACATATGAATAACCACATTTTTAATGTTTCCAATTCTCAGGCATTATTGCTTTGACAGCATTACCTTTCAGAAGCAGTGTTGCCTTGTGCAAAAATACAGCAAATAAGGCTTTGCCTTTGTTCGGTATGTTTACCAAACACACTCAGAAAGGTAACATTTCACTTCCCAGCAGTGTCAACATAGCCGAGCTCAGGCTGATAACGCTTAACGCTTAAGAAAAATGCCACGCAGGAGACCACGAGGCTGTGGTCCCTCTCACCCTAACACAGGACAGACAAACCACCCTCCAGAGGTGCCTATTTGGTCTGACCTGTCCACTGATTACTAAGACAGGGTAAGATGAACACTGACTGTGAGCCTCCGCTCTCTGGCAAATAAACAAACCCCTTCCGTGTGCTGCTCCGCTCCATGAGGTTACATCTCTAGTTAAGGAGCTGTCAAGTGAACAAGGAAATACAAGCATTATTCTAAAAAGACATTGAAGTATCTACATGGTATGACCTCATTTTCAAAGAGAAGGTAATATTACAACAAATATATTGAGAAGAAATATTTAAATAGAAGTTTACTCAGTGGTCATAAAACTGCTTTTAGTAACAACAAGGCAAAAGAAAACCAACTTTCAACCTGTAATTTGATTTAAGCTTTAAAATGTAATACAACTACTATTTTCCCAATTATTTTATCTATTTCCAAAGAAATCCCTAACTGAAAGCAGCATTTAACACTCAACTGAAAAGGTAAAGGTGTGAGCAACTGGGAATGAGCGGCTTTGAACGAACAGACCAGAACCTCAAGGGTAATGTTTTAGACCAGAAAATGTGGAAGTTCACTTTCCCAGGTGTCACACACAGCCAATGGACTAAGGTGCAGCCTCCCAAAGTATGACTTATAGCAGATATGAGCTGTAGCAGGAGCTATGCCTAGAGATACCAGCCTCTTATGTTACATGTTTCCAACATCAGTCCTCGTCCCTTAACAACAGATTAGCATTAACAGAACTGACAAGTACTTTCCAAGCACTTCCAAGATCCTTGGAACTATGTAAAAGAAAGGGATGGCTTTAAAATCTCCCAAGCCAAACTATTGCTAAATAGTTACAATCGCATTATTCATGAGTGTCATGTGTCCCTGAAAAACCTAAAAACCAGTACAACCAAAGGCATAAAATGTATCTGAACTTAGAAGGCAATGTTTAAAAATAACCAGCATCTCATTTCCTTTTCAAAAAATAAATTGCAAATAATTTGAGCAGGGGAGTGGACTGCTAAAAAATGGAAAGCTTTTGTGTTGCTTTGGGTCTTTTTCTATTCTTGGCATCATTGGGAACTCCACTTCATTCCCAACAGCTGAAGGAAAACTCAGGGAGCATAAAATCACTTGCTCTCCAGAGTGGTGTCACTGACCTTACAATGATTCAAATAGATTTAGAGAACAGATGCTTGTTCTCGGGGACTTACCTCAAAGTTCCCCATGTAGGGAAAAAACCATAGAAAAGAAGGAAGAGATAAGATTTTGGACTTTTTTATCAATGCCATGACAGCAAGAGGAAAAGTTTAGGTGATTCTTCTTCAGTCCTACATACCTGTTAAAACAAATTCCTTTCCCCTTCTGGGTTCCAAGCTATATTTTCAATATATATGCAGAAAAGAAGAACCCATATTTTAGAATTGTAAGTTGAAAAATAAGTCTAAAAAAAACCCTGGGAAGCACAAATGAATACACACTGACAATACAGCTGTGAGGTCAGCATTGACTTAAGCAACAAGTATATTTCAGCTAAGGTAACAACTTAAAAAAAAAAAAAAAAAGGAAGAAACTTAGCAATAGCCTTAAAATGCAATTACATGCAAAATGAAACGTTGCTGTGAAAACCCTCTCCTGAAACAGTTTAACTGGAAAGCAAGCTCTCCTTACCTCCTGTTTGTGTGTTATAGTAATAGGTATGACCATCATCACTGACGCCTTCTACCCACTCTGCCTGAGAAAAAGATACAGAGGCTAATTTAAAGGAAAGTTTTCAGGATCAGCCAAAATAACACTTAAAAAACCATTTAACACTTGAGTGTAATTTATTCATGATAATTTTACTGTTTTAAAGCTTGAACCCCTAAAGTTGTTACAAAGTATTCCTGTTGGCTCAAATGAGATTGATTTAACTTAAAAGTACAGCAAATCCAGAAAGATGCTTTCAAACAATGGATATTTAGTATGAGGTGGCATAGGAAAGGTTGCCATACAGTTTGGATGGTGATAAAAACCACAAAGGTCGTTATTTTACATGTTGGGTTTGGGTTTGTTTGGTTTTTTTTTTTTTATTTTCCAAAGTATTTACATCTGAAGTTGACAATTCCTGGTTTTGTCATTGTCCGAAGTAGAGACCAAGAAAAAATGTCTCTGGAAGATTTAGGGTTTTGTGGGGGCCATAGAAACACAATATCAAAAATTATTTTCACAAATTAAACATAAGCAAACAAACCCCAAGCTTCTAAAATGTCTTCCAAAATACATCTTCATAAAAACAACCGAAGAAACAGACGCTGCAGGAATGCACACCATGAATATACCTATTTAGAAAAGCAACGATTTTCAGAAAGCACTATTTTCCTATACTAATTAATAAATACATGTGAAATGCAGCATAAGTTGCTGGCATATCTTTGTGGATGTGTAATTAAAATAAGGTTGTTTTGCAGAATCAGCCACAGCTTATCAGTCCTTACTCGTGACAACTTCTTGAGAACTTGATTGTCATCAACGCTTACACATATGCTACTTCACGGCGCTTTAAGTACTAATACTGCCCACTCCCCTGTATGAGGTAGAACTAGGCAGCTTCACCATACAAGATTTTTGCTTTAATAAATGCTTCTATGTGTACAAATACACACACACACAGACAGGCTTCTGCACACACATACCTATGCATTTCCTTAACACCCTATTAAAACATTGGGGTTTTTTACAAAGACGGTAAAATCAGGAGTTAAAAAGTTTTCATAGCTGCTCTGTAGAAAGCTCTGTATGCAACAGAAAAACTATCAGTAGGTTCAGAGCAGAAAAAAAGCAAGAAAGCCTTCAGTTAGCAAGTTTCTTTGAGGTTTTGCTCTCAAGTTGCAGTGTGCTAGTTACATAAAATAATTTTTCCTTCTTTTGTTGAAAGTAGAAAGACTAGTCTTTAAGTACAACCTTCTTTTTCTTTTTCATTAGGACTTAGATACCAAACATTTTAGACCCATTTTTAGAGGTTTTGAGCAGATGTTAGGCACACCAAGTATTCTACTACATGCTAACATGTGTGATGTCAATCTAATGGAAGCCGTAGATAGTCTTCAACAAGCCTTTTCATTACTCCATTCTCTCCCTCTCTCACAAATTCTGAGTAGCAAGTCAGTGTGCTGTAAAACAGGGAGGGCCTGTGAATCTCACTTGCACTGCATAATGCAAGCATGCCCTTTAATTTCTGGGCAGTGAGAGTCCTTGTTAGAGACCTGGAATGTTCCCAATATCTTTAGCTCAGACTAAATAAGGGAGCAACGAAATGCTTGTTTTTAGCCATAACAAAAATAACTCAAGAGACCACAAAGTCACCAAGCAGGGTGAGGGAGGGATGGCAAAATACAGCCATGTGGCATTAGAGATATCTGGAGCTGAAGGTGTGTGTTTCTGATAGAGAGGAGCTGGCTTCAAATCGTTGCCAAGACGGGGAGCTCCTTCTCCATCTGCTCTCCCCACACCGGCACTTCTCCAAATGCCCAGAGAGCAGATGCAAGGTCACAAGTCTACAAAGCACAAACCTAAACTCTGACATCTTCACTCCCTGAACTAGTTCACAGTCGGGGCAAACACGCACCGAGGACCCTACACGATTAGTCACAGGACCGCCGCCTCTTTCAGAGGAAGGCTGCAGTAAGCCTGGGTTAGAAACACTGCAAAGCTTCGCCTTGACTGAAAAGATAAAGCTGAAGTGCTGGTGAAGAAGTTGTGCAAAACCACAGGGTAAAGGAATCAGCCAGAGTAGCATACGATGGGCAGCTCGTGGGAATGAACACAGGATGGAAGAAGTCAGCACTTCTGTCACAAAACACTGCCTTAACAAGAGATGGACCACAGATAACTGCATGTACACTTTGTGATTTGGCTCAACTGCTTAAAAATATACACAACTATAACCATTTCCTACACAGGCTACCCTCACATGTGTGACAATACAGAGCTACAGAATGTCAAGCACTCTGAAAAAGCCAGGCTTTTTTCATCTCTTACATAAAACCTAACACTAGCATTTATATCACAGTGTACCTACAATACCTATCTTGAAAATGGGGAAAAGTAACACCACTTCACGGGAGTGTTGTAAAAATCCTATTTCTAATGTTGTGAAGCACAGAAAACATGACCAACAAGTATCAGGGGAAAGACCATTAAGAATAAGACATATTTCTGTCTTTGAACTATTCTGTAAGTTTTCCAGTGACATAAATAAAGAAAATAAAATAATATCCTGAAAGGATGAATGCACGATGGTTCCATATCCATAATAAATCAGTGAAACAGACAAATTATCACATAACTTATCCTAAAGCAAACAGAATAGGCATCTTTTTTATTAACTATCTGACAGCATAACCTTGATGTTCCCTAAGATAAAGGGGTCTTAACTATGTTAAAATGTGTAAATTACAATTTTAATTACATTTAATTCCCAGAAAACTGAACAGAATTTATTCAGAATTTCCCAAAAGCTTTCAATTTTATGGGCTGAAGCATAAAAAACATATTCTGTAAAAACACAACCACCACTATCACCTCCATTCCCTTGAAAAAAATTAGCCAGAAAGGATTTTGTATAGAAAAGTTTCAGTTTCCATCAATATCATAAAATATTCTATAAATTGAAATTATGTTTTCCTAAGTTTAATAAGGGCAAACAAATTATCTTCTGCAATTAGAACACCTGCAAACTGATTATTTCTGATAAGCGTTTACAAGGGCACAGGAAAGTACAAATAACAGTATTTTATTACCGTTTGTGAGTTTTGAGAGTTGCCTTGGAATCCTTTCGGTTTCTCCCACTGAGATTCTTAAAAAACAAAAACACATTTCACCCATCATTCAATCCTGTTTAATAATTTTATGAAAAAAAAAATATCTAAAGGGCATGACACTGATGTGTGCACACATAGAAGTAGTACAGACACACCTCACTGGAATATAAATCATCCTTGATCAACCAGTGGTAGGAAGCATAAACCAAAGTGTCATAATTACAGTTGGCTTTATCAGGACTAATCACCTTCCAGACTCTACGGCTGATACCCGGACACTGGAATTCTGGTACAAAAAGGTCTTTGTTTTTTAAATGGTGCAATAGGCCAAAGGAAACTAAAATCACAAAATGTTTACCTTTCGGAAGTTATCCTGTATGAGGAAAGACTAAAGTAAATACTAATGTCAACTCTTAAATTTGTAAGAAACAGCTTGTAACAGTCTCATTAGTCGTAAAAGAGAGTTGGTTTTATGCTCTAAACCAGACCATAAGACATAGCTCCAGAACAGAAGTCAGCCAGGTAAATCCTGTACATGTGGAAAGAAACATTCAGAGAGCAATCCATAACTGCTCTCATTTACTTGGACACAACCACATTCCTGCTAAGAAAGCTTCTTTAGGAAGATCACAGCTCCCTTTTGTATGCTTAACCTCTGAAAGGCTGAGCATTTCCAGAAACTGTGTAATTACTGCGTTCTCCTATTATCAACAAACAGCAATGCCTGTCTGAAGGTCAGGATGCCCAAAGTCCTGAATGTTAAACAGCAAAACTCCACCTAACTATTCATATTTTAATAACTGGCTTACTACTGAGAGAGCCAAAAAGTAAAGAAATGCAGGGAGCCTTTTCTCATTTATATCCAGTAACTACATCTGCATTTGTACCTCGCTAGTTTTTACCTCCTGTTTTGGTGTTGTAGTAGTATGTATAGCCTTCGGGAGAAAATCCTTGCACCCACTCCTTCGATGGCACTGAGGTGTCCTGAGAGGTCTTTTTTTTCTTTTCCTTCTTTTCCTTCTTTTCTTTCTTTTCCTTCTTTTCCTTCTTCTCTTTCTTTTCTTTCGTCTCCACTGCAGTACTCTGTGTTTTACTTTGTGTCGTACTTGGACCTACTTCATCTTAGAGAAAACAATACTTTCTTTTAGAAAAAGAGTAATACTCTGAAGTTAAGTATTAGTCACTCTTGAGCAACAGCAAGCAGGAAATGTTCTTATGAACACTTCCACTCATTACAACAGCAGGTAAATTTAAAAGATCACATTCAAAGAATCTTGTGTTGTAGCGATACTGTAGTGTCATAAGAAAGTCTAAATATCAAAAGATGAGTAACAAAAAGAAAGTATCGAGAAAAGTGTGTCCAGCAGGTACAGGGAGGTCCTCCTCCCCCTCTACTCTGCCCTGATGAGGCCTCATCTCAAACAGTGTGTGCAGTTCTGGGCTCCATGGTTCAAGGACAGGGAGCTACTGCAGAGGGTTCAGAAAAGGGCTATGATGCTGAAGGGACTAGAATGTCTCTCTTAAGAAAAGAGGTTGAGGGGCTTGGGACTTTTTAGCCTAGAGAAGACAAAGGGTGCCAGGAGGATGAAGTCAGTCTTCTATCAGTGGTGCCTGATGACTGGACAAGAGACAGTGAGCATAAACCTGAATATGGGAAGTTCCACCTAAACATAACGGAGGAACTTTACTATAAGGGTGGCAGAGCACTGGAACGGGCTGTCCAGAGAGGCTGTGGAGTCTCCATCTCTGGAGACATTCAAAATCTGCCTTGATGCTACCCTATGCAGCCAGCTCAATGTGATCCTGCTCAGGCTGGGGGGTTGGACTGGATAATCTCCAGGGGTCCTTTCTAACTACTAACATTCTGTGATTCTGTGACAAAAACTCCAAAGACCAATGAGCTCCAACTGGAACAAGAAAACAAACTAAAAGTTATGAAAATGGTAGCTTCTACAGGAGCTTCGAACTACAGACTTTATTTTAAAGGACAACATGTCTTTGTGTGGACAGAACAAAGGTATTTGGTGAACTGCAAGCTGAGTTGGAGATTCTCATCTCCACTGTTTGACAACGGTGGGAAACCAACCTCATCTACTCAACAGCAACTTTTATCTCCAACTGATTCAAAGCACCACCAACAGCCTAATTGTTGTCACCACATTGTTTAATTTTTCTAATCCAAATTGGATTGTTCCATGGACCAGAGAACACAGTGGCTAAAAACAGTGCAATGCAATTCTATTATCAGCATTTTGCACTGTTTTTTAAGAAAAAAAAAAAAAGAAGAGAAAAAACAGTCCTGGGGGCTTCCTCTCATGCCCCTAAAACCTAATTTAAGAAAAAAAAATCCTATTCAGTACTCTTTCAATTCTCTTATTAAACCTTTGGCAACTATATAAACTACCTGGCTTAATTCCAAGTCTTTTCAAATCCTCTTGATATGCTTTCATTGCAGCCTCCTCCATTGCTGCAAATTCTTTTGACATGTTTTCTTCTTCCTTTGCTTTTTCCAAGCTTTTCTTTCTAATCTATAAAAAAAGCCAAAACCAAAACAATACAGTAAATTAAAGAAGTTTGATAATAAAAGAGATTTAAAGGTTTTGTGTAAATAAGGTATTTTAGTTACCTCACTAATCCTTTTTGCCACATTTTCTTTATGATTCTTTCCTCTTTCATGAAAATCAATGCTCTTAAAAGAAAGAAAAAAATCAAGAAAAATAATACATATTATACAATTTTAATGTACTAATTTTAGTTAGTTAAAATTATTTAAGACTAAACTTAGTTGAACGAGCCTAAATGTAACCTGTTCTGAAAACTCAGCTTTCAGAAACACAGTTTCTCAGTGTTCCCGAATTCCTGTAGCTATAAAATAGCTACAGGAATTCGGGAACACTGAGAAACACTCCACATAAAAATAATGAAAAATATCAGTAACACTCTGTAGCACTCCAAAATGGAATCTTAAAATTTCAGTCTGTATTTCAAAGACTTACAATTTTTCAAATACCATCGTTCAGCACACAGACTAGAGACAAGTAAGAAGGAATTCGGGCTCCCTCTCCATGCTCTCCTTCCAAGTACCATCCCTTGATTTTTTGACACTCTCAGTTTTCACACAAACCTTTAAAAACCATGTGGCTTATTTAATGTTCCGAATATTAGGTATGGTCCTTAATTAGATTATGCTCTGCTCCGCAGATATCCTATGAACTACTCTGAAGGTTCACAAATCTGGGAGAGAGGGAAGACCAGGCAGGGTGGGAGAGGTAGGTCACTAAGGCCAACAGAATGGTCTGCAAGGCAAAAAGCTGCCAGAAAGACAGAAACCAGTGGGAAAGGGAAAGAGCTCAGAAGGTCTACAGGTACAAGAGTGGAAGTTCTTGGGTAGCTCTCATAAAAAACACCTGAGCTCATTTGGGTGTTCAAACATTAGGTGTCTAAGCCTGACCTAGTAACCCCAGAATGTCTTTGCACAAGCCCATGTGCAGGGGATGAGTCATCTCCTTTAAAGCCAGACTTGGTAAGTTACTCAAATTCCCCCCTTTAACATGTTTCTCTTCACTGACTACAAGAAGAAATCACAACCGATTCGCTCACGCTCGTCACTCTGAACTGCAGGTATCTAAGCGTAAGCCAGATGCTCAGTTCCAGGAGTACCCCTGGCATTGAGTCAGGAATGCAAAACTTGTTTCTGAGAAACCAATGGGTCTGGTAGTCTGCAAAAGGCATCTGCAAGCCAGAAACACCTTTCTGTAACCCAGTAACGTTTTCGTGGGCTGTGTGAAATCAAAGAAACCTGCTTTAAATGCTTAGAGCACTGGCTCTACCAGGCCTACCAGACAGATGTATGCCAGGTGTTGCTTTCTGCTTGTATATAAAGGTTAGGAACAGGCACAGACAAAAGTTTCAGGGCAGATCAAATGTTAAATTACAGAACCTGAAGAAAAAGCAAGGTGAAATATTTCAGTTCTTCTCTGTACTGCCAAGTAGAACCGCACACACCATCTATGCAGTACCTGGCTCTCACATAACAGATTTTAAATATAATGAGCATTACAAGGCATTTTTAAACCATAAATTTCATGCATCAAGAGATGAATATCAAAAGGGATGTTAGAAGCCTGCAATTCAAATTCCCAGCATTTCAGAATCATTGACATAATACGGTTGACCATCGTACAGGTCTGTTGTCTGCTATCCAGCACTTGCAGTAATCGCAGAACTTTTTTGGTTGAGATTTCCAGTAATCAGCCCTGGGGAGAGAAAACAAAACAAACAAAAAAAATGATGGAGAATTTGAAACAGTAATCAAAGCCACAGGTTTTTCAGAATCTAAATGTAGTTGTCTTTAGGTAAAGGAGCACCAAAAGTTTGCTTTTCTTTTTCTTTTTCTTTTTTTTCTAAACAAAGTACAGGGAGCAAGCAAGAGTACTGTAATGGCTACTGCATCCCATAAAGCACAGTTCAGTATCTGAATTGTGCCCATTTGACCCCTGAAAACAGTAATTTTTTTACACTGGACGTGACACTGTAAGAACCAGAAATACAAGATGAAGCAAGCTAGAGATAAATGAGCAGCTCTCAATACCCTAATTAAACACAGAACTGTCAGACAAGTGCAACTTGCACTACATTTTCTAAAAAAAGCAGACAATAAATGGTTCTAAGCATAAAATTTTCTATTTAATGCCAAAGTCTACTTTGGATAATGTACACAGTTTGCTTCACCATGCAAAGGCGCTGCTCTAGACAATATGAGCTACTGTAGGATTCTAGGGTGGGGTCACAGACACGGCAATAAATTGGATGTTTCACGGCAAAAATGAGAGCACTTCTGAACCATACAATTTAGGTAACTTGCATATGTGTCAGGGAAGTTGGGGAAAACTCTTTAGAGCTCAAAAGTTAGTACACAAAAGCACTTAACAGTAAAACAACCCCTCCAGTGGCTGTTTCTTCATCTAAACCCACTTCCTAATGCCAGATGAAACACCTGCAGAAGTAATTCCATTTCTTGGCTTGCAGCAAGACAGTCAATGCTTCGATTCAACAGACTGCATTCCAGCAACAGACTTCCCTGGTTTTGGTTTTGTTTGGTTGGTTGTTTCTTTGTAGGTTAAAATGAATCAGAAAGAGGTGCAAAGCCAAAATCAAGTCAAGATTACACTCAGAACATTTTTTAAAAAATCAGCCCCCAAAATTACTCTTTGCCTTTGACCTGAAGGTCAATGTACAGAGTTCAAGGAAAATAGTTCCTGATACTTTTACCCAATAAAAAAGAGAACGGTATCACCCTCAAACCATGTGAAAGATCTGCTCACATATATCATAACAGACCTGATCGACTCAACTCTTAAGCAGCTATCAAAATATGCTCTCCCACCAGTGTTTAACGTAAAAATGCAATTTCTACAGTGCTATGATTATTTAAAAGTGTAAATATGAAGGATATGCTCTGCCAAAATATATCAACCTATAAGCAATACCATGTTTGCAAGGCGCAGCTTTTCTAGCAATTTTCTAGAAACAAGCAGCTGGCTTCCCCCTATTTAAACAGAAATCCACTCTTCCCTAAATGGTGTATTTTAAAACTGGGTGATTATTTAGTCACACATTTAATTAAAAAGCTTTTGAGTTTTATGTATCCAAATGTACAAAGGCCAAAGACTGGGAAATTTAACACTCTGGCTGGCTAGAAAGCCAGAGTGGGAGGGAGAATTTCAGAGCTCAGAAATACCTTGAGGCCCTTTCTCCTATTTGAGCTAGAGCTCCAAAATTAACTCGAAATCCTCTGACATCATCTAAGAGAAACTTCCAGCTGAAAGCTGGGTTAACCTTCCTAAGGCAACAGACCAATCTGACAGCAAATGCATGAACTGTAAGAGCCTCACTGCATGTTTTAGAAGCACAAGAACATCTGTGTATCCCCAAGTTTAACCTATCGGGGATGGTGCTTCCTCTTCAACAGAATCAAGCCTGTTAAAATTAAGACGTACAGCTGCACCCACCAAAAGCCAAGCCCTGAGATTGTGATGAGCTGTATTTTCACAGCTATATTTTCTACTAATTTATTTCCTAAACACTACTGGACATGACATGTGTTGCAAACCACTGTAGCTACGTAGAGAGTAATCATGCTGGATAACCTGAGGGCATATCTGGGGCTTAAGTACAAATCTGGGTGTGACAACAGAAGTCTTTCGTCTTCATCTCCTACTGGTTTTGATAAAGATTGGAGCTGACTTTGTTATTATATATAAATGTAAACAATATTCTGTGAGGAAGACCTGATACTCTGGAAACCTTATATTCCCCATTTTATGATTAATGGAATTAACTGTGCAAATTATGGCCCTAATTCTGCAATTTATGAGCATGCAGTGTTATACACTGAATAATTACCTTAAAATTTCCTGCCTGAGTTCATACAGCTCAAAAAGAAAAAGAAAAGCAAGCTCATCTGGAATATCCACCATGTAACATCTTCCACTGTAACAGCCACAGAGCTCCAAAGCACCAAAGTGCTGCAATGAGAGCAAACCAGAGGAGTGGCTGGACAGGGAAGGGAGACTCCAGTGAGATGCTACAAGCGCTTCACAGGCTCCAGTCGCAAGCCTGAAAGTTAATGCAGAGCGATGACAATGTCTAATTATGTGATTGTTGTATTAGGCTGCCAAATACAGGCTTGAGAGGAGATGCTGTTAAAAGTGGTACAGAGGTCTTCTATACTTCCATAATTATGTTCAAAGCAAGCGAAACAGGTATTTTAAAAAGTCACTGCATTCAAAATGGTACAGACTTGAAGACTCTGTATCTTCTACTTGCATTGGACCAGTAAAGTCAAGGCTGACTCTTGTTTTCAGCTTTACAGCTGCTCCAGCCTTGCTCAGGACCAGAGCAGCCTGCCATCACCACCACAAACATCTTTCTGCCTTTCACCAAAACGAGGAGACAGTCCAGAGACCATGTTTCTAGCTTGTCCAGGGTTGCAGTGCTGAGACTTGAGCATTGCACATGTTTACCCCCCAGCTTGGTGACACTGACCCCAACAGGGCTGCGAGTTTTACTGTGGAGCTCTACCTCCTGGAAAGGGTTCTGACAAAGTTCGCTTGGAGCCAGACTTTCCAGAGCTTGGCCACCTGCTACTGGACACACTGGGAACAGAGCAGCGCTGATACAGACAGGTATTGGGCAAATTCTGAACACACTGCTGTAAACTTTCAACCAGAGTTGGAAATCCTGTACAAACTTGCTAGAAACTTGTTGACTCCTAAAGAAGAGGGATTTTCTTTCAACTTCTACTTGTCAAACCACCCAAGGGCAGAACCTGCAACAGTTCAGCGGGCTAAAGGGAAAGGAGGGAGAAGGAGTGAACATAAAAACTGTTTCCTTGCAGCTTTAATGAAATTACAATGCTGCAGACAGCTGTAGAATGCTAACAGCATCAATGTTAAAACAGCTTTCAGATTTCTGAGATCATTTAGAACTTTGGAGGGAGTGCGAAGACAGGGAAGGACAAGTAACAGCCCTGCATTAATAGTGCCCACTGTATTTGCAATCTCTAAAACACTTCAGAAACTCTTTAAACTCAATAGACAAAATTCTGGTATTTTTACTTTGTGTAGTTAATTTCTTGATTCGTGAGAATTTTGCACCTTTTCTGCAATGCTTGGGTTACTCCCCTTGCATGCCAACCACATGTTTGGGAGCACACAAATGGGGACAGGTTCTGCTGATGACATTCAGAAAGCAACTTGCAGAGCAAGTCCATCGGTATTTTGGGGTCCAGGGCCCTAAGCCATCAATGTTCAAGCTGCTTCTCCTCACAACTTACATTACTATTAATGTTATAACAGGTGGTGCAGTCAGCCTTCCTTATACAGGGAAGCTTAGGAAACCCTCATAAGGAAGCTATCTTCAGTGGAGACAGCTTTGCTAAGCTTTACTGTGAGACTGGGCTGGAGGTTTTGGTCCTGCCACATACTGGCTGAAATGAAAGGGAGGGTAGGGAAAAAACCCAAAGGACCCCAACCTGTTTCAGGTGGTTCTGAACATAAGATTATTTTGGACATGTAAACAAAATCTGGAAACATGTGCTTTGAATAGCTCTGTTCTAAAACNGGGGGGGGGGAGGGAGGGTTTTATCAGGGATGGATCTGCCCAAATTATATGTGTTTGGGGGGGAAAAACCCACCATACACATGCTCAACAAGCTGTTGTCTTTGGTTTTAGTACCTACAACCTCTGAAGACTTTACACTGAGTACTGTGAAGTAGGTCTCAGTGCCATGGCCCTAACAGCCCACGCTCCCAAATAATTCACAGCAACTCCACTCATAGTGCACTAATCCTACCCTAAAAACTCTTCATAGATAGATACCTGTAATTTTTATTTTTTAAGAAATTATACTTAAAAGGACGGGCTCAAGAAAGCAGCATCCCTGACCCATCAAGTACACGGGGCTGCTCTTCTACCTAGCCATAGCTTGTTGGCTCTCTAATAAACCACAGAATATCCGTCTACATGTGAGCTCCTGATGAGTAGTACTGGATGGGATTTTCATCCACGAGACAGGGCAGTTCTGTGAAGAGTTTAGTTCTTCTGGCCTTCAAGTCAATTTTACTTTCTGCAAATTCTAACTTATAACCTGAGCGGCTGCTTCTTTTTACTACTATATCAGCTTGCTATGAACAACATACAAATCATAATGTCCTCCAAGACAACCTGAGCAGAGTTTCTGCAGAAGCTCCTCAGTCTGACCTGTATTGGTGCTGAAGACCATTTGCACGGATCTGCTTTGTCAGATCTGTCTTCTAAACTGTAAACCATGTAATTTGAAATGTAATGCTACAAATATATATATATATTTAAATATACAAGAATATTGGGGCAGGCACCTTTCTCTATGTATGGAACTTCAACAGACCTCATCTCCACCAGCTTCAGTTGTCTAAAAAGTGAAATACCAAGTTCTCCTAAGTTCTCCACGTCAGTACACAGGAGACTGTCATCTCCAAAACTCTGCTCTTTCCCTCCTAATAGGCACCTGAGAAGCAAAGTGAACTCTACAGATGTGTGTTTCTTCCTTATACAGAGAATCTCAAGCGAACTGCCCGAGTTATCCCTGACTAAAGATATTTACCTTTTGCAGGCTATCTACTGAGAGCAGAGGTCTGCTGCTGTAGATGCAGAAGGAGGATACGAGCTATGTCAGGAGGCATATGATAAGAACAGGAAAAAGTCAGCAACATAAATTGGGTCAAGAAACTGTTCAGGTACAATTTTAGCAGCAGCTAAAATTAAGCACATGTAGTATCAGTCTGGAAGAAAGGCTCACACCTCCAAACCATCAAATGCTTCTCCACAGAAGGATCTCTGAAGAATTTTTCATCAGTTTACAGTCTATTTTTCACCAGGGAAGGTAGGTAATCTTGAAAAGTAACAGAAATTAACTAAAACCACTCATATGACGTTTCACATAAAACACCGAACTCTGGGTTTTACTACACACCAAATTTCTAAGCAGGCGTTACCGCCAATTTTCTAATTAAAGCCTTAAAAAGAGATGGGTGGCAGAACCAAGGCAGAGCGGTTTCCTTCCACGCCTCTCCCGTGAGCGCCAGAGGAAGCCTGGGGGGCACGGAGGGCCAGCCGCGCTCCCCGGCAGCGATTCCCCCGCAGGAGGGAGGCGAAGCCGCCCGGCCTGTCTGGCAGAGATAAGGGGCCGAAGGCGCGGCAGGAGCAAACACCCGGGACGGGGAAGGACGTAGGGGAGCGCAGAGAGCCCGGAGCCGGAGGGAAATAGCTCAGTCGGCGAGGCGGAGGTCGCCGCCCGCCGCCGGGGCACGGCTGCCCACGGCCTGTGGGAACCGGGACCGGGCCCTGCCCCGAGGCCAGCGCCCCCAACCCCGCTCTGCCGGAGCTGCCCGCTCCCTCCCGGCCCCCGGCACTCAC